>JAUMHL010000012.1:16576786-16594835 GCA_032362345.1 Sandelia bainsii | reverse complement strand
GAAGCTAAACATGTGACAGACTGAGCAGGACAGAGAGGGAGAGACAGAGGGAGACAGAGAAGACATAGCTAACAGTATAAGAACAAGCTAGCGGAGCTAAGAAAACAAAATAATACACAGTTAGCAGGAGTTTTAAAACAAGTGCTTGAGTAATGCAAGCGTCTGATTTAACACTCTGTGTCTAACAATCAGTGAATGAGTGAGTTTAGAGCTTAGGGTTTAGAAATTAATTTGTAAATCAAACCCAACGAGCAGGAGCAGCAGACAATCAGCCAGCAGCAGACAAATTCAAGAACAAATGACAAAGTAATTGACACGTATCAGTCTGGTAAAGGTTACAAAGACATTTCTAAAGCTTTGGGACTCCAGCAAACCACTGTGAGAGCCATTATCCACAAATTACCCCAAGAGCACAACAACAACTCATCCAGGATTCAAAAAAGAACCCAAGACAACATCTAAAGAGCTGCAGGCCTCACTTGCCTCAGTTAAGGTCAGTGTTCATGATTCAACAATAAGAAAGAGACAAAGGGCAAAAATGGCATCATGGGACAGTTCCGAGGTGAAAGTCACTGCTGACCAATCTGACCAATCCCTGGACCATCTTGATGATCCCGAAGACTTTTAGGCAAATATTCAGTGGACTGATGAGACAAAAGCTGAACTTTTTGGAAGGTGTGTCCCGTTATATCTGGCGCAAAAGTCACACCGCATTTCACAAAAAGAACATCATATCGACAGTCAAACATGGTGGTGATAGTGTGATGGTCTGGGGCTGCTTTGCAGCTTCAGGAACTGGATGACTTCTGCGCTCTACCAGAAAATCCTGAAGGAGAATGTTTGGCCATCAGCTCATGACCTTAATGTCAAGCACACTTGGGTTGTGTAGCAGGACAATGACCTGAAACACACCAGCAAGTCCACCTCTGAATGGCAAGACAACAAAATTAAGATTTTTGAGTGGCCTAGTAAAAGTCTGGACTTAGTAAATCTGATTGAGATGCTGTGGCATGTCCTTAAACTCTTGCTCTAAAACCCTCCGATGTGGCTGAATTCAAGCAAGAAAGGTTGGGCAAAACTCCACAGTGATGTGAAAAACTCGTTGCCAGTTATCACAAACGCTTGATTGCAGTTGTTGCCGCCAAGGGTGGCACAACCAGTTATTTTTACCAGGTTTAGGGGGCAGTCAGTTTTTCACATAGGGCCAGGCAGGTTTGGACAATTGTTTTCCCTTAATAAATGAAATCATCATTTAAAATTTGTATTTTTATTTACTCAGGTTATCTTTGTGTAATATTAAAATTTGTTTGATGATCTGAATCAATTTAAGTGTAATAAATATGCAAAAGAAAAGAAAAATTCAGGAAGTAGGAAAATACTTTCACAGCAGTGTATTCTGCACATTGTTTACTTACCGTGTTGTTTAGCAGACTAAAGTGGGACATCCATGTATATAATGGTATAAATACACACCATTCATTTGAATGTTCCTGGATGACTTCAGTGCACCAGTGCTGCATGTCATCATCTTCCTTATTAAAGTACTGCAAAAGAAAAAGTAGACAAAAAAAGAGAAAGAATCCTTATTTTACATAAGATGGTGACACAATGAGAGCCATTCTGCTACGAGGAAAAATATGGCAAAATAGCATGTAGCCATGATCTGGCTAATATTGTCAAAAGATAGATGCACATAGGGCGATATCACTCACTTTATTGCCACATTGCTCTTGCAAGTACGGCTGTAAAAAGCTCTCCTTACTTTATGTACCACAGGGAGGCAAATAGCAAACTGTTCAATCACATCTTGTAAAAAAGAGAGCTACACCACGTCTCATTTACAATTTGCTGAGACCAAACTAAAAAGAGCATACAATTTTTGTTTCTAATAAACCTGTAATATTCTTCCTGCATGACTCTTTGACACATAATTTCTTAATCCTTTAGCATTTGGCATCTGTGTATGCAGGGTGTTAAAATCCATTAGCTCTCATGTCTAGACGCCACTTAATGCTATTTGTGACCTGCTGGTCTCATTCCACTGGCGATCCCTGGCAACATTCCCAGTTTTAGGTCTGTCTAACAGAATTAAAGCAACACTGGAAGATTTTGTGTCACCTATGAACACTGTGGGCCAGCAGACATGTGATTAAACTAAAAGCAATAACACCCTGGAGCAAAGTTACATAAAAGAAAGAGTTGGATGAATATTCAAGAGGTAATTTTGGCCTCTGTAATTAATTTTCAGTGTGTTCTCATTACACAGTAGATGCTCACTACTTCAATTTGTCAGCATTTATTTTGTACATAGTACAAATAACAATATGAGATTAATATGCAATAGAAAACTATACACAGGAGTGATAATGTCCTCGAGGTTTCATGAGCAAACTTGGCCACTGAAGATTTTACTGTTGACCTCCAATATAAACCTCCACAGCACAGACTTGACCCAACTACCCTGATTTGGTATCGTAGCCTGATAATCTGGCAACTTCAGATGCTGAAACAGTGAAATCTTTGACAGAAAAACAAAAAGAGCAACAAAAGGAATTCTGTGATGGCTTGTGAGAGAGCTGAGCATGGCTGGGAGGAACAAATAGGCCAGTATGAGCACCTCATTTAATAGACCAAGCCCCAAATACCAGATCTGATCCGCATGGGTTCCCCTTCACAACCTTGGACAAGCGTCCTGCATTCATCTCTGTATAGTTCAGTTTTCAGTCCAATGTGAACATGCAACGAGAGTAACTAGAATATATACCTGAAAAATATTTTCAAATTATTAGACATATATGACTATCCATGTGTCTACTCTTTCATAGCACCTCATCCCAAGTGGACAGAAAATTATTTTGCCATGAGCTCTACAGCTCACGTGCACTCTCACTGCCACGTGCTCTTCCTATCTGTAAAACTGAACAAAAGCCCAAAGCCAGTCATTACAGCTGGTCCTGCTTCCAAGGGAGAGCCACAGCACAGGGGTCCCACACCGCGCAGGCAGGACGTAATATCAACAAAAGCCATGTGGGGAGACAGTACAGCTCCAAAGATGGAGACTGTGTCATTGAATTGAGTCATCTTTTCCTCAGACACAGCTGTGCTTCACTGAATTTACAAGGCACAAGTTGTCCTTAATTTGAGTTCAGCGTCTGAAATCACTCCCTCGTTCATTCCCTACATAAAAAGC
This sequence comes from Sandelia bainsii, assembly GCA_032362345.1. Taxonomy (NCBI): domain Eukaryota; kingdom Metazoa; phylum Chordata; class Actinopteri; order Anabantiformes; family Anabantidae; genus Sandelia; species Sandelia bainsii. The sequence goes on along the minus strand of JAUMHL010000012.1, from coordinate 16,591,645 downwards.
AGTCAATAGTTTATGCTGTTGCTGTTGTCAGTACATTTACATATTAGGTACTTGTACTTTATTACTTTTTACTCCTCCTCACTGACTTGGCAGCTATTGTTACGAGTTACTTTGCAGATTAACATTCAACCAACAGAATTCATGACTAATCCATGAGATATGATGCATTTCTGTGGATACTGGAGTCAAGTTTCTGTCCACTTTGTCAGTTCCTGATAAAAATATCTGTCTTCAGTAGCTAAATGCTCCACAGGTCACATCTATCTATCTGCCTTATGGTGCTGGGCAGGTAGCACACAGTGGGTTTTTCTGAGCATTTTCTCTGGAAGCACCTGCCAGCAGTGACCAAAGATCACGCTATAAGAGTGTCTACCTCTACTACACTAAATCATTTTATTACATTACATCTAGCAACATAATTCCCAAGTCAGCACATTTCCAGATCCACCCACCGACAGAGTGACACAAATAAACAGCTCTGAACTTGATACAGCACCTCACAGCACGCCTGTTCCACATTAGTCAGGGTTACAGCTCAGTGGTCTCTCTGATTTTAAACAGCAGTAATAGTCGGGGTTTACAAGAGCTGCTGGTTAGTGGGCTCTGTTCATGCACGCCCCACAAGCTGGCAAGCACCAGATGGGTTTCTGGGTAATCCTGGTGTGGGATAAGGGGCAGACCCCGATGAGTGTCAGTGTGAGTGTTGATAATCTGGATTAATCACTGCTAAATGAAAACAAGAGATGATAAATTCATCATCATACATGTTGCGCAGATGTAAAGTAGGTATTCAAATTCCAAACTGGTTTGTAGTAATCAGTTGTATAATGCAAACCACAACAGCTGTGTTATTTGCCAGATGTTGAAATGAGCACTGCGCATCAAAACAACACAAGATGAAGCTATTCTTTAAAAGTGATTGAATCTCGGCCCTTGGAGGCCCCACGTGGAAGCATGAAATCGTGAAGTCATATTTATATCCCCCCTGCAGCTGAACAAGTTATTGAAAAGTTTGGCCATAAAGTTTAAATCACAGTAAATATGCAGCCCATAATTTCCCTCATAGCTCCCTGGAGCAATGAATCATACTCGATTCTGAATCAGCAGGGAAAGAAACGCGTGTGTGAATACAAATAAATCATTCCTTGACCCCTGATGTGGAATAATTTTTTTCACAAATGAAATGAAAATTATAATTGTATGAATAAGATGAATAAGAGATGACTGGATCCATATGGTTTGGTGCAGGGTCACTTCAAAGGTAAAAGGACATTTGATACAAAACACAGGAGAGAAACCAGCGTCTGTGTTTGTTCTTCTCCTGCAGCCTCGAGGGTGAAAGGCTGCACTATGTGAGAGTGCAGTGTAGAGTCAAGCCTCAGCTTCCCTCTCAATCCCTCCGCATCCATTCAATCTTACGGGTTTGGCTCTAAATGAAGGCCAAGTGGCAGCTTTACGACCTTTCAGGAATAAAAGCTAAAGCACCTAATCCAGCCCTCCCACAGACGTTGTCCCTTTTTGAAACCCTAAAAAGACCTTCACCCTGCACCATATCTGGTACTAACAACCAGCTCTCCTCTGCAAAACTACATGTCTGCATCTACAGTAATGTCAACAAGGGCGATTTCCTGGAAAGGCCCCGTTGGTGTGAAATTTGAGATATTTTAACATGTCCAGAAATACCAGAAAATAGAGGCCAAAGGACAGTGATAGAGCAAACAAAAGAAGGCTTTCCAACAACTTTTAAACAGAAAAGGATTAAAAACACAGAGGAGAGAGATAACATAAAGAAAGAAGAGAGAAACAAACGTGAGATGACGATCTCAGGATTCTAGTATTGATCTGAGGCTCTTTTTCTAATCTCCCTGCCCCCTCAGTAACCTCAGCTGGATTGGACATCCAGCAACAAAAAGCAATTTGACCCCCCACCGCTGCCCTCTCAGGTCACCCTTTAGTGGTTGCTGACTTCAGGTTGCCAAGGTGACGGAAAATTATGCCTAGGCCCCTGCTGGACCTGTTAAGAGGCTTGGATTTGTACCCAGCAGAGGGGCTATAAAGAGATTACTGCTGTGTTGTTATTTATCTGTTGTTTTTTAATGTGTTGTGTTTTTGAGGAGAAGACAAAGAAACATTAGAGCTGTTTACATCCCTCTGCTGACTGATGTGTGTGAGTCAGTCCACCACTTCATTCCAGACCAAAAGATCTCACCCACTATTGGATAGACTGACATTAATTTAGTATTTAGTATAAAGTGTTTATGATCCACAGAGGATGAATCCTACCAACTGTAATGAGAATGAAGTTTTTACCTAGTGCCACCAGCAGGTTAAACTTCACTTATAGGTGCGGTGGAAGCTGAATGCTAAATGCACATACTACATAACAGGTGGAGACCTTTGTTGTTCTAAAATAAAATTTCACCTAAGCAGTGAAAAAAACCACACAGCACTTATTTACTGGATTGGTGCAAAAAGTTTCATTTCAAATTCCAGATTTCCAGAAGCTCAACCATCATGATGTTGAACACTTTGAAAATTTGATACAAACATTTTTCTTCCCCTCAAGATGAATTGTAATATGTTTTGCAGCCATTTGACTTGTCCTCTAAAGCCAGGTCTGGTTTTAAATTTTTTTGGTTGGTACCTGAAACTAGTCTCAGCCATTCTTTGCACCCGTGTGGCCAATGTAAAACAGTAAACTCAGACAAATAACAGAGGTAACATTACACCTGCTCAGCATCAGGAGGTTTAGACTTTTGTCTGCTACTGTTCGCGCGCTGACATTAGTGTTTAGTTCATTATCTCCTGCCTTTTTAGTCATGTTAACTATACATCCAAGAAAAATGAAAGAAACCAGGATATGAGCTGATGTAAATGTTTCTGTCACTACAGAAATATTCTTGTCCAGCTAATTTACTCTTTTTATTGTATGTAATACTCATCTAGCTTTCTCTTACACCTGCTAGACTTTAACATGACATTCTATATGAATACATAACTACAGTACCTATAGTCATTTAACACCTCATCCTTATTTAATCATGATGGTTGCATTTAAAAATAATTCAGTACACCACTAAAAAAGAAGAACAATTAGTTAAGGTCCATCCTCTTTATGTGACACTCAAAGATGCTCATTAGGCTTTTAAATATGTGAACGTACGCATCAACCTTTTACACTTCATTCCCCTCTTGCAGTCATTTCATTGTGTTTTCAGCATAGAACAGGTAGAGATATTACATTTGAAGCCTGCCTCTGATATATGGCACACTGTTCCAGGGATACACCTGTCTACTATTTCAGTCCTGACACGTAATCCCCAAGGTTTCCCTCTCTTGTGTATTTCTTGTCAGCCACCATTACAGGAGAGAGAACAGTAGAAAAGCTGTATAGTGTGTGACAGAAACATACCAAAAAGCTAAGAAAGACTGCAAAAAAAAAAGATTTTTCACATGCAGCTCCCTCAGGTTTTCCACCCACTGGATGGATCACGGCTACAATCCAGCAAGTCAATCAAGTGTCCAGTATACCATGGTCACGACAGCACCTTTCCTTAGCTGGGATACAGTGTCTTTTACACTTTAGTGTCTTTTACACTCAGTCACCGAACATTTGTCTGTTTTTTATTGACTGAGTGATGCTTCCACATGGCCACAGTGTGTCTCAGCTGTTAAAAACACCGCATTATGATGCTAATTTATTCAAGGACCAGCTGCCATATCAAGATGATTCTGCAAAAGACGACCTTGAAAGTTTTAATGAGCTCACTGTTGTATGTTGTTGAGTAATGGGGACGGCGGGGTTACAGAAGTCAAGATGTGCTTGTGTGTGTGTATGTCTCTTGCCATGTGTGCACGCATTTCTGTCTCTCTTGACATTCAGTGTTCGGCAGGAGGCATCGGGAGTAGGTAACAAATCATTATCTCATCATGTCAAGCAAGACAAACACACAGCAGGATAACACACATATACACAAGCTGACAGTATGCAGGTCAACACAGTATGACCTGTAGAAGAGACATGTATTTGTTGCATAATATGATATTTAAGTGGTAAATTTAAGGGATTTGTGGAAAAGCAAGAAGATTATCAAGATTACCGTGCTATCAGGACTGTTGCCTCTTACTTATATAAAACCTGCACTATCTCGTCCCTTTTGTTCCAGTGTATCAGATGTACAGTAAAGCAGAGCATCTGCTGCTGGTGGCCTCAGGTGGTTGAGCCCCACACGATCAGACAAAAGGACTAAACTGACTCACCTCTGAACCACCTCACCGCTAATTGATGCAATTACAGCAGCTGGCAGACTAGCAGGTGGAAATCAAAGTAAATGGATTGTTCAAGCTTGTGTGGAGGGAGTGGGAAGAGAGGACTCCCACTCTGACAGCTGTACTTTCAGATTCACTCATTAATAATTAATTTGGTGGCAATGAAGGACTTGCAAGGTCTGGATGGAGGTAATGATCCAATAAATGTCTATCAGGTCGTACATATTTAAACATGCAACAAGAGATTGTTTTGGGTGCATCAGGAACAAGCTGGACACGTCACATGTTAGCAAACTGCTGCCTTAATACACATTCACCAGATACTGAGTTACATTGTTATCCTATAAGTCCAATAGTTGCAGCTTTTAGCTCCATTTTGATCTCCACCAACTCCTGAAGTGCTTGCCCGCATGGCACTTGAGCTGCTAAATGCTTTGCTATGCATACTAGTTAATTTCTAACAGTGTTGCTGTTTGGTGCTGAGCAGTTTTTACAGTTTCTTCACTGGAGACAGCTGCCTGCTGCGGCTGAAAAAACACTAAAGCCATGACACTGAACTGAGATAATAAAGTTGTAGCTTTGTTGAGCTGAGGACCTGCAGTCACATGATAATTCTTTATGGCTTGTCACGAGAAGCAGCCACTTTAACATACACAAAGGCAAAAGATCATTTGTTAATATAAAAATAGCACATTTTTAAATGTATTAAACTTCAATTAACAGAAAAATAGCAATGAATGTTCTGTACAGTGCTTTGATTTATTAAGTCTTCAGTGTTACAAAAATGTACAATTTGTATAAACACTATTGTTCTAATAATCTAACATCTGTGGCCTCTGCTTTATTTCATATCATTTACAAAAATCTCCCCCTGTACAGGGCAAACACACACATGTGGAGTAAATATTTTGGGCATGTATCCATACATCAGCATGAAACAAGCAGCTGTACAGTGGGGTAGATTATGTGCAAGCTTGTGCTTGTGAATACAAAGGACATTTTCAAATATATTCTATATTTTTCTTTACCAAATTCCAGCCTTGTGAATGTTGATGCATTTATATAATTTATCCTAAAGTGTACAGATATAATTCTTCAAGTGGAGAGAACTTAGTGACGACTAACTGCTGTCAAGGTTTCCTTTAAATCTGTATCTTGTGTTTTCAAAGCAGAGTTGCATTATTGAAGAACAAAGAATATGTCGATACTGCTTCAGTTATTATGAGCAAATCCATTCCTCCTGACCCTAAGGCCGTGTGTAATTGTTTTGTTGGCACAAATTGCTCTCCCATTAAATGAGACCATTAAGGTAATGTGCACAGTGTGAACCGGCAGTTCATCTCCTTCTGTTCTTATTGTGCTTCACCATCTTCTTCCTCTTCAGGATCATCTCATACAGTTTCTCCAGGCCCGTCTGGAGCCCCTGACCGTCCACAGCGCTGCAGCTCTGCACGTGATGCAGCGTGTACATACTAAGTTCGTGGACAGAAAGCAGCTTCTCCACCTCGCTGACAGACGAGGCTGAATCCAGGTCCTGTTTGTTGGCTAGGATGAGCACAGGCACCCCTTGGTTCTCTGAGGTGCGGGTGATTTTGTGCAGCTCCACTTTGGCCTCCTCCATCCGCTCCAGCTCAGTCGAGTCCACCACAAACACCATCCCGTCAGTCCGCCGAGTGTAAGACTTCCACAGCGGGCGCAACTTCTCCTGGCCTCCCACATCCCACACCTGGAAGTTTATGCTCCGAGATGCTCCCACTGCCACCTTGACCTTCTCCGTGTTGAATCCCTTGGTGGGGATGGTTTTCACAAACTCCTTTAGTTTGAGCCTGTAGAGCAGAGAGGTTTTGCCGGCCGAGTCAAGCCCGATTACCACCACATGCAGGCAGTGGAAGTGCGGCAGGAAAGGCGTCGTGGGAGCAATGTCGGTCAGCTGGTTCCCCATTATTCCAGCCAGAGATTCACACCCACTCAGCCGAGGTGAAGAGAAGGATTCCTGATTTAATCCTTTTTCCAGGAGAGTGGCATCTGCTCTCTGTCCTCAAGATCAGACGGTGCTGGGGACCTTATCAAAGCACACACAGAGGGAACAAATTAACATGAGATGAAAAGACAATGTGCTCAGGTAATGTCACAGTGATGATGAGTGAAAGCACATTTCAAACGACACCGTCAACATGGTGCGTTGTGTTCTGGCCACAGCTAAGATTCATCACTTCACTGCAAACCAACTGTTCCACAGCTTCTCCTGTTTAAACCTGCTTTTAGAAAATAAATGTCTGGGGTTTTTGTGCCACATTACAGAGAAAACAACAGTTAATTGGGTGACTGAGGCTATCCGGTGTCTTATTTGCTAAACCTAAGCCTCTTAAGACTACTAAACCTCAAAAAGCTTTTCTTGGTGCAGATTGATTTCAGTACAGTAGATAGATGACATGTTTTGAGGACTGCTGCAGCTGCAATAATCCGGTGGTTGTTGTCATCCTGATAGCCACCAAACAGCTGCCACTGGACAGAACACAGCCGTTGCATGTTTACAGGTATGCGTTATTTACCTGTGACCCCCAAAAACTGTTAACAGATGGGTGTTGAAGGAGGATGACTGCACAATCACGCCATTCTTCAAAGACACTAAATCTGCTCTCTTCCTTCTGACTGAATGTTTTTTATTATTTGATTGCACTTGAAATTATTCTGTTGGGAATACGCCATTTAGTTCTCCTCCTCTCAAGCACGAATCCCGTCAGTCCAGTTTGTAATGTATGTTTTTGGCATGTTGTTCAGTTGTGCAAATAAATTAAAAGACCATCGAGATGTTCTACTGGTGCAGCCGAGAAGATTAACTGCAAATGGATAACAAGACAAAACAAGTGATAGAAATAAAATGATAAAAACGCGTGCAGTTTGCACAGCCTTAACGGAATCGTCAAACGAGAAACTGCCCTTGCACAGTAAAAATCATAAAAATAAAAACGTCCATACCTTCTGACTACACGGTGAAATCACAGTCATTATGCACAAGAAAAGACAAATCCATAGCGGCAACAAATGTTTATCCCGCTCGTCACATCCCCTGCTTCTCTCCTGCAGCACCTCTGAGGAGAATCTGCAAAGACCAGAGGCGCACACAAGCGCCCTAAAGCCCGGGTGACGTCACGTCCAGCTGGACGGCTACACCGCGACCCCTCCCGGTGCAACAGGGAACTGCCGAGGGAAACTGGGTTTGGGCACGAATCACACGACGTTTGGTATTTATTACCTAAAATCAATTAATAAGTTATGTATTTTTATAGATTAACCACCTGCAGCATTAGTGATGTTTACACATGAACACATCAATAATTAATAAATCACTCTACATAATGAGCAATTTTTCTTTTGGTATTTTAAGTATATCTGAGTAAGGAACGTGGCAAAAAGTGACGCTTCCTTGAAGAAGCACAGTACACAGGAGCACCAGGAGAAACATTTCAATGGGCTGGCATACGGTAAAATGTCAAGACAGGGGCTAAAAGAATTTCTTTTTTAAATATTTTCACTCAGAATTTTGACTTTTTATCTCATATTTCTGACTTATAGTACCATTAATATTATTTTGCATCATGACAAACTGTTTGGTCTTCCCTTACTGGTGGAAATGATCTAACATAATTTTCCACACAAAAACGTCAGAGACCAGTCATACCAGTCCAGGGGTGCAGCAGAAGAGAGGAGACACAGGTCTTGGTGGAGTAGAAGGAAAAAGGAAATCCAGCAGGGAGTGAATGTCTGATTGCATGAAACAAGTTACAGGTGAGCAGGGGCGTGTCCGTTGGCGTGTGTACATGTGTGTACATGTGTGTGTGTGTTTGTGTGTGACAGAACCTAATCATGGTGAGAGTGACACCTGCTGCGTGTGGAAAGAGAGAGAAAGAGAGAGAGAGAGAGAGAGAGAGAGAGAGAGACACTGAAGATTGAGGGTGAAAAAGCCTGGAGAACAAGGACACAAAGGGAGACAAAACTAATAAAAACTAAAACATCCATCCATCCATCCATTTTCTTAACCGCTTGTCCTCGTAAGGGTCACGGGGGGTGCTGGAGCCTATCCCAGCTGTCATCGGGCGAGAGGCGGGGTACACCCTGGACAGGTCGCCGATCCATCGCAGGGCTGACACACAGAGACAAACAACCATTCACACTCACAGTCACAAGATTCAAACACAGACTGTGAATCTTTTACTTCAGAATTAAGTCTGCTAATACTGACCTATTGTTACTCAATTGATTGCAGATTCATCAAAGTTTGACCTCTGGACAAACTGTGTCAAAAATATAGTTTTAGGGCAAAAATCTGTTATTGGGCCATTGTGGTTCATAATTTCCCCAGAAACTCAGCAGTTCTTTAGAGCTGAAATAGCTAAAGAGAACTGACAACAGGTGAGATCACAAAAATATTCAGTGATCAAAATATGTGATTATTACTGTTTTGGGTTTGATTGTAAAATTGAAAAGATGTAAATAAAACCTCCGCAGCAAACAGAAATGAAGCGTTTATTTTAATGTTAATTTGCTTTTAGGTAAAAATGTGCAAAAGCATCAGCTCCACCCTGTGTTCACCGTCAGAACAGCAACAACTTGAGCTCAGTATACATGTTCTTGTAGAACGTTTTGTAGATGTGTTGTTTCTGTGTCTGTGGATTATTATAACAGTAACTGGGGTACTAGTACTATTACTAACAAAGGTATTATGATGCTGTGATATCTCAAAAGCTCTAATAAAACCAAACCAAAGTTATGTCTCTGAGCAGTTACCAGTAGTGGCAGGTGAGAAGATACAGTTTATGTTTTGTATTGTAGGTGTTGTTACAGATTATGAACAGAAATTGCGACATATCTGGACACATAATCACATAGTGATTCTCATGAGGTTATAATGCATAAAGATGCTGTGTATTGGTTGGAGTAGACACGTTTTTGACATTCAGTAGAAAAAAGGCTCCTTTTTAATACTTGGGACACAGGGTGAATTAACACACACTGTAAGCTGTGATGATGTAGAACAGTGCACAAAAAATCCATAATTAAAAAGAAACATACAAAACTGTTAATGCCACTGTTTAATAAAGTGCAAATGGAAAAAGACAAAACCATCAGAGATCAACATCCTGTTTTCATAGCATATAAATGGCATCAAAAATATTATGTTTCCAAAAATGTTGGGGTTATTTACATTTTACAAAGTTTACACGTCTTGTTAAGAGGACATCATCATATTGAAGCATCAATATTTCTAAATTACAGCACTGTAGTGATTGATGGTGAAGTCTGGAGGTATGCTAAAACAACATACACAAAAAAATAAGATGCATTTTCCCCATATCTCATACAAATGAGATGAAGACACCTTACGTTTGATTTTCAACTATTCACAGGATGCGGGATTGTTGAATTGGTGCCACAGTCAATATACTCAAAGGTGTCCAGAGACACCTGCTCCGTGTGAGAGAGATAGGAAATATTCATTGTCATTCTGTGGGAAAAAAGAAAACTGCATGAGAGGCACAGTCAAAGTCATATATAAAATACATTAATAATATGTTTACTGAAGCTTATTTTTCCTTGTGGCTTCTGGGTGGTTCAATGGCGTGATGAATGCAGCTGACAAGGAGGAAACGTCAGCAAGTCCTGTCAGTTCTGATGTTACCACAAGTGCTAACTGCGAGAGGTTTTGCTCAAACATCCAAGTTAATGTAACACTAGGTTCAGTAGTTAGTAACATATTCATTAGTCAGCTTCAAAAAAAGGTTTGCTGTCATTTAGTTTATTGCATCTTGACTTCAAATGTGATCCATCCGAACATGCAGAGGAAACTCTCAACTGCATTTGTGCAAAGCAGCACCTTGAAAACGGAAATGTTTTCTTTGAGTTCATAAAAAAGCAGAAATGAAAATGAAAAAGCTCATGTTTGTGGTTAAAATCCACTTTTTCCAGTGGATATTAAGAGCCAAACCAAACCTTTGCGTGTCTGTTATCGTGCCTGTGGTTGTGGTTTATAACCTCAGACTACACAAAGTGGTGCCTTTAACACTTTGTGAGTTTGATATATGTTAAAGTGTGAGTCTCTTCTGTTTATTTTTAGATTGAGATTGACACTTACTGCAGCTGAAGAAACAGTATGTGAGTGCTGATAGACGTTGACTTGCAGTAAGCGCTGAAAGAGATCAAGCAGTAGATACGTGAGCTGTTTAAACACTAAAACAATAGTGATGATCATTTTCACACATCTGTGATGTGTAAAGTTTTATTTCAAACTTACTTTATGCCTTTGTCCTTGATGGACAGGTCAATTGGGATGGTGTACTGCGTAAGTTAAACACATGACGAGAGCTGTAAGAATATTTTTTTATGACAAAACACATCAGCAGTATGTTTTGATGTGAATCATCTGAAGAAAACTCACCAATTTCTGTGAGCGGGACTGGATGGCCGTCAGATTAGATAACTTGTTCTTACCCACGATTACATCAATGACCAGACCCTGAATGTCGAACTTAACAATCTGAAGTGGGACAAAGTTCTTGTTGGTGATGTTGATGATGTTCTAGAGGAGGAGACGCACAGTTGGTCAGGTGCAACCGATACACCTTTACAGCTTTACAATTACAGCAGTTATCTACAGTCTGTCATGTGAAGGCAATTCAGATGGTTCTTGGTAGACAATGTTTGGCACACAATAAAAAGACAGTGGCTCTATAAGTTCAGAAGGACAAATAGAAGGATAGACAGTCTACTGTGAGTGCTGTGACCTACTTAAATAGATTTGAAGTGGCCAAGCACTAATCTATCTCTGTAGTAGATTCCTCAGGCCGTGTTCAGACAGAGACCCACTATGTGACTTTAATGTGCGCTTAATGCAGCGGGGATCAGTGGCACAGGAAAACAGCAGCAGGGAAAAGTCAGACCTGCTTCAGCTTTTTCTGCAACACAGCATGACGTCATGCAGTAAGGCGTGTAGTTGACCAGTCGTGTACATGTAAGCACACCTTGCCGTGGATTACATGAATGTCGTATTTCTGCTGTTTACAGTGAGATGAAACAGATGTCGCTCTTTATAACTTTGCGTGTTAAAATGCACACACTAATTTGCATTAAAGGTCTAAGGCTTCTGCATGAAGCACACAGGAAGTAGTCGGCACACAAGTGCAACAACTTCGCATTACTTACTGTGACCTCCATTTCTATGGTGTCTGTGGTGAAGTGGACCATGACTGACTGCACAGACACAGGCGACAGGGTGACACTCCGAGGGAAGAGGAAGAAAAGGATGAGACAACAAAGACAGAGACACGCAGCCATTGAGACACACACGTACAGCTTCCTGAAACACAATACAAACATGCAAAACTTAGGTTAAGTACACAACACGGTGCAACAATGACAAACAAATACACGTGCAGACTAATTCTGCATGTTGATGACTTATTTTAAATAATAAATATCTTCAATTATATTTAAACTGCAAATCTAAACAAAAGTTATTTAGTATTTCTCTCAGTATCTTGCACGCCTACTGCTACTGCTTCAAGTATTTTATACACAGTTATGCAGTTTATGTGTAGCACTGTGTCATATGTTATAAAAGTAGGTTGTGTTTTACTGTATGTAAGTAACTAGTAACTAAAACTGACAAATAAATGTAGTGGAGTGAAACAATAAAGCAGCGCTACTTGGAAACACTCAAGTAAGGTGTACTTAGTTACTTTCTTCCACTGCACACATACACATACTGTTGATTCCTTACGTGCGTCTGGGTTTCAGTCTTACATCATTACATGGTATCACAGCCACCAGCTGGTCTTCATGGCCTGTGAATACAAAAAGACAAAGGTGAGAGCTGCATCCTTCCTTTACCACAGAAATGATGTGAAAGTGAACATGTACACATGTGTGTCTTTCAATCTCACTTAGTGCCCCTGTTGTTAAATGTGAAATGAAACAGTTACACGGGGACGACAAACACTGTCTCAGCTGAAGACGAAATAAAATAAAAGGTTGCACCAACCTCTGGGAATTTGACCGGTGCCGCGACATGTGGGACACGTGTCTCCTGTTTGGTTTCCATTAACGGAGCCGTATGGAGGAAAATGCTTCAGTGTCCTCACCTTCTCCATCACTTTGATAAGATCAGGACCATGTGTGGTTTCCATGATACTTTTTTAAAAGACAAAGTTGAGTCTGAAGAAGAAAAACAAAAGGTCAAAACCAACACTGTGACTAATTTGCAGCATGTAACCCCCCACCCTGCACAGAAACCTGAAAATGACCAATAAAGTCTTTCTTGCACCAGATGTGGGAGAACCAGAAACAAGCCCGGTGACATTATTTTATGATTCAGTTACAACTTTGTAAAACACGTTTAATATGCAAACAAACATTACTTTTCAGTGTGACCTGTACGTCTTCTACAATGAGCCTGAAATGTTCAAAATCAGTACAATAACATATAGATACATCACATTACTTTTTTATTTAGTCAACTACAGCTACACTTGACACAGTGACATAAAAATAAGGAAACTGATATTTTCTGTTCTTGGATGTAAAGTGTCAGGTGTGATTACAAAAGAAAAACTGTCACATTTTTTAAACTTGAGCTTCTTCTATCTCCTCTGAGAGGAAGATAAACTGGTTAGTTTTGTTCAGTTATGCTGCAGCTCTCATGAAAGTAAAAACCATTAATACAGTTGATAATCTCATATTCACTAAGTTTTACCATGACCCGTGCTATAATTTAACATTATATTCATACAATGCACGATTCTCAAAGCTGCCTTAGGTGCAGGAAAACTTGGATGTAGTGTACACTGGATGTAATGTACTGCAGTACTGAGTGGTGGCAGGTAACTAATTACATGTCCTTAATTACTGTACTGAAGTACAATCTTGAGAGATTTCTCCTGTTCTTGAGTATTTCCATGTTCTGCTCACACTTTGACTTCAAATATCATACTTTTACTGCACTACATTTACTTGATTACTGTAGTTACTTATTTATTCGTTATGTGATTAATAATAAAAAAAATACAGTATTGATCCCCAGTGTAAAAGACACAAGCTAGATAAAAAAAACTTTCACTTTTACTTAAGTAACATTTTGAATTCAGGACTTGAACTTGTGGCAGCACTGACCTCATTACTTGATCCACCTGTTATCATCTGTATAAGACCTGCTAGTTAAATTCAGTTTAGCAGCCTCTTACACTTGAGCTCTAATGTAATCCATATCATTTATTTTCACATGCTATGTGTGTTTTAAAAGCAGTCTTTACATTTTTACATTTCCAACACTGTTAAAAGCTTTAAACATTTTCCACCTCCTAACACAGACTTGAAGCCTCCTCCGCCTGCGCACTTACCTCACTTTAAACTCCGAATATCTCCCAGTGTGGAGACGTCGGCTGCTTCTCAAATGAACTTTAAAAACTACATTTAAGCTGCCGAGAGGTTCAACTTCGACTCTATCGCTGCAAAAGAAATAAAAAGAAAAAAGTGGGAGGATCACTTCCTTCTTCTTTAGGTGACAGGTCAGTGAACGCAGCGTCAGATCACATGTGCTGCTTATGATTAACTTTATTAACTCGACAATAACTACATCATGTCCAAGCGCATCGCAGTAGCTAAAATAAACTGTAATTAATCCAAACGCATGGGCAGCTTAACCTGTTATGAGGCCGTGGAGGGCTGGGCCCCCTTTGACCACCCACCCCTCACCCTGCCTGTGTGTTGTGTTTATGTACTCTACACTCTTCACTTTCATTATTTGCCAAAATACACAGAAACCAACCACTGACTTGCAGAAAAGCTAGAGACCAAATCTTGCTTCTTATTGAACAGGAACCAAGTAAATTAAGAATTTTCATTTGCTGCTTCCAGTCCTGTATGTTTTTATTTTTTGTACTTTCTTTATTGACATTTTATAAACAGACAAACAGAAAAAAAACAACACATTGATCTCCATTGCCAGGGTTAAACAATTTTAGATAATCACATGAAATAGTACATATTCTGATTACGTTCATTATTATAAAACTGACTAAAATTCGGCTTAGAATTCATCCATTTTACTTTATGTATATGAGATTTCCTGAGTGAAGCAATCAGTTGAACAATAACGTTTTATCTGTTGCATCCTTCTCAAAATTAAAAAAAACATGGAAAATATTATTATGATTATTTATCACCATCCAAATCATCCTGGAATAGATGCACTGGACTCTCGCAGTCCACAAAAGTCACATCTGTAATCCATCATTAAATCTTCAAAGTTCACTTTTCACTGGATAAATCACTAAATAAGTCTTTTGTCAGAATGTCCTTCAATCTTTGAATGCCTTTAACTCAAAATTGTCTTACATGCACATCATTGGCTTGTAACTGTGAGAATTTTATGGCAATTATTAAGACAAAAAGTGGTACACTGCAACTCTGGCACATCTGTGCTAAAATGAAGAACTTATTCCTGTAGCCTATGACTTGTAAATACACTACCAGTCAAAAGTTTGGACACACATAGGAATGACCATGTTTTTCATGAAAAGATACATGTCTTCAGTT
>JAUMHL010000012.1:16561300-16576686 GCA_032362345.1 Sandelia bainsii | reverse complement strand
CACATTCACTCTGATCAATTTGATGTTATAAAATCTGCTTTTCTTTCACAAACATGGTCATTTCTATGTGTGTCCAACCTTTTGACGGGTAGTGTACATCCTACAGTAACATCTTGCAACAGAGGAAATGCACTATTTTTAATGATTGAAGGCTCTACTGCCTGAGAGGAAGCCAGCTCAAGGTCTCTGGTACATGCAATACAGAAGATCACTTTAAAATGATCTTTTGACATGTACGTGGTCGAATGAATCATCAGTCAGATGTTTTCAGAGTAGCCCAAGACCAAGACATGAAAGAAACCCGACTTCATGCACAACTTTATTAATTCTTTCACACATAAATGTGTCATTACATAAACAACATGAGTGTTAACACACACAAGGAATTTACTTCTGGTTGTTGGTAGCTCTCAAGGACAGTATATGTTCAACAGCAAACAAAATGCAGACAATATAAGATTGACAGCTAAAGACCATATAAGGATGACATAAAGGAGACTGAGGTGTGTGTGTGTGTGTGTGTGTGCGTGCGTGTGGTAGTCTCTTTGTGTGCATGTTTAGTGTTTGTGTGGTGTTGTAATGGTTGCAGAAATGTAGCAAGACTAGTCAGTTAAGGAGTGTGATGGCCTGTGGAAAGAAACTGAAATACTGGGAATTGTTTCATACAGAAGGAATATTTACAGACACAGTGTCAAAGTAGAGTATGTTGCACTCTCACACCCTCTCGCACCTGTTCTCAGGTCCTGAACCGTGCACTTCAGCAACTAGATCCCTGCATTTTAAGATCAGCAAATGAATATGACTGAATTCTTTAGTGCACTGCTTCACCGTTACAAAGACTGACAGTACGGTTCTGCATTAACAATAAATCAGAGTTTTAGTTGCACAGTGTCCACTCGTGTACAGTCTGTGAAAGTCCACACACAGACAGTGCGAGAGCTGAGAGGTCAGGTCTAGCGTCAGCCGAATCTATGATGTTGTTGCTGAACTAAGTTTGGTCTTTGTTTGGATCCCATCAGTCCACAAAACTTGGGTCCAGTTATCTAAAGTCCACTGTTCGTCTTGGCCCACTTCAACCTTTTCTTCCAATTTGCTGACCTTTGTTTTTCTCTTGGCAACTCTTTCCATGAGGTGAGCTGACCTGAGCCTCCTCCGCACGGTGTCCGTGCTCACTGGTTTCTCCCGTGTTTTATTCAACGATGCAGCCAGTTCAGGAGCAGTGAGGCACCTGTTTCTAGATGACACTCGTAAGTACTTGTCTTCTTTGGCAGATGTGCACTTGGGCCTTCCACTCCGGCTTCTGTCCTGGTTGGATCCAGTTGCAGCCTGCCTCTCAAGACTATAGCGTACACCTTTTAGAGAAATTTTTAATTTCCTGGCTATATCTCGCAGAGAACAACCTTCCATTCTCAAGATGTGTATAGACTGACGAGTTTCTAAGGAAAGCTGTTTTTGTTTGGCCATCTTTAGTTCTCTCCTAAAGGAGGAAGAGCCAAATATAAACTAATGAATGGTTTACTGGACAAGAAGTTATTTCAGTATGTTTTAACACCTGGCAGGACATGCATGATCAATTTAAGACCACCCACACTTCAACTTCTGGAAGAAACAACCTTCAAGATTAACACTGATTAGGTAGCAAATGCTGGTTGTTTTGTAAAAAATAATCTTAGAAGTTGTAAATGTATCTGCTGATTAAATTGTTAGAGATGAATGATGAACATGTTTTATGTGTTTATACTTCAGTAAAACATACAATAATGTTTTGCCAGTGTATATGTGCTGACAGGTGAGTGTGCCAGGTGAAACACATTCATAATTAGCTGTTATCTACTCTGTTGCTGTGCCTTTTCTCCTTAACGCCTCCTGGATGTTGCTGTATTTTTCATTTTGAACATCATTCCCTGTCAGACTCCCTCTGTCACAAAGCTATACCTCACAAAGACTCAGTGTTGTCATTTTCCTCACTGCTGGCAGGTGTGATCTGAGCAAATAGACAAGTATAGGTTCAATGGCAAAACTCTATAACTGTATAGCAAATATTTTGTCTACTTTTACTCAAGTAGATAAGAGAAGCACCACGGTCTTTCAACATAACGTAGCCCATTGCAGTTTCACATGCTGTATGAAGACTATGTTAATTCAATATATGAACAATCATAGATAAATAAAAGCCTTCCTGACATTTTTACTGTTCCACAGACTGGGATAAATCCTTTTAGGTTTACAGCCAGTCACTGCCATTTAATGTCTGCCACGGTCATCTACTTGTGGAAATAAATACATCATCTGTCATTCACATAGTTAATGACACAAAGCATTGATTATAATAATAATAAATCCAGAACAGATCAGCAAATTATTAATGACAGTGGCGTCCTTACGCGTCCAGTGATTTACAGCATAACGTTCATTCATTCAACTCGTGCACTGTGAAGGTGACGTAAGTTACCAGAGAGCAGAGCATTAGCATGCTAGCCGTCCGGAGGTCTCCTCTTCCACTCTGCAGACCTCAAACACAGTCGTGCTTGGCACTGGCGATGAACCACGGGTTCAACACTCCAAGCGTTGAGACAGAACTACAACAATTAACTTGTTACTGTGAAAAGGCCGAATTACGTCCGTTTCTGCGTTAGCTTATGTATGCTAGCGGCCTCAGAATGCTAGCGCTAGTAGCTAGCGTCGGGATGCTAGTTTGTAGCCTGATCAGTTATATATCCGTTTGGTTGCCGAGATAAGAATGAGAGTTATTGTCAAATGATTGGCCTCGAAGAGCAGAGATACCGGGTGTAGTTTGCAGGGCGAAGCCGATCTGCAGTAGAACGGGAAACAGGAAATGAACATTCAGAAGTGACGTGATTCCTGACCAATCAGAAAAAAGACTTAGTCGCCACCAGTTACGTCAGATGTTGTTGTGATTTGTGATTTTGACCTCTGACCCTGTTCCAGGTAGGGATGGGCGATACCAACATTTTTCCTTTCGATACGATACCAATACTTTTCCCCGTAAAGGAAAATCACATGATTGCTCCGTGTTCATTAATAACTTTATCGCAAGGGCAATATGAAATATGAATAAGACTCATGAACATAAATACTTGAAATAAATGCTTACAAATGATAATAAAATAGATCAATGATAAAAACGAGATGAAAATAAATCTTTTTAAAATTATAGTAAAACATTGACTTCATTAATACGTTAACAAAAGTTCTTAAATTGAAAGATTAACGAAGTGCTCAAGAACCAGCATTAAACCAGTAAAACATCATAATACAACATCATCATCCTCAACAAAATGCAAAATGATAATTTCACTCATTATTACACTGAAAGAGAATTCGGATGTTGACCTTATTCTGACTTTTCATCATCCCTTGTGTGAATTATGAACAACACTTCCTGGTGATGTTCAGCCTCTTCAAAATTGTCAGGGTGCTTTGTCTTCAAATGCTTGAAGGTTGCTAATGTTGCTGCTATGTGCCACCACTTTATTGCAGACTGAGCACATGGCATTACCTTTGTGAAAAATAACACCACACACTACGCTTGTTTTTCTCTCTCTGACGTCTGTGCTGCTGCGGAGCGAGGACTGAGGCTGCGCAGTGAGCCTCTGGCTCTGACATCTGATAGGCTGCCATAATCATGTGACACGGAAGACCGTCTAAAATACGTCCGTGCTGGTTATAAATGCCTAAAACTATCGGAGGAGAAAATAGATTGCACGTTTTGTATTAGCACAGTGGTATCGCCATATTTAAAAAAATATCGAGTCCAAAGTATCGACCAGCGGGTATCGAAGTGTCGATACCAGAGTATCGATACGCCCATCCCTAGTAGGTCCTGCAGAATACAGTACTTGAAATTAAATTCAAGGGAACAACTAGCAGCCAGTTAGCAGAGCTTAACATTAAGACTGAGAACAGAGGGAATCATCTCGCTGGTTCTGTTAAATAATGACAAAATCCACCTGCATCACCTGAATAGCTCATTATTTAGTGTGTTATACAGTACCTTATATTTTAACCCCTAGAAAAACTAAGCCAAGCCAAGCTGCAGCTTCACATTTACCATTAAAACATGAGAATGGTATCAAGCCAATAAGCATCACTCCACATCCTATTGAACTTTCCCATTAAACACATTTACTTAGTTACATGAGATGCACTGTGTCAGCATGATTGCATGTTGTTATGCAAGACCTATCTTGGTGAATATTCTATTTAGCTTTGCATATTCCTAAACAAATTAGCAAATAAATGCAAACAGCCACTAAATAATAAATTAAACCTGAAGCCTACTGTGGGCTCAGGTATTGGCCCATAATTCAGCCTGGACATGCACAAAGATTATTAAAATGTATTAAATGTCTGTAAACATTGCTGAATGTACTGTTCCTATGAACTGGCACCAGGCTTTTATCTAGTGCAGAACATACTGTGTGTGAGTTTGTACAGTGACCTACAATTAAATATTTTTCATTAACAGAAGAAGAAACAGAAGAGAGATGTGCAAATAGTTTATTGGTGGATTGACAGAAGAGTACTTAATGTTACACTCTGTGGCAGAAGAATCATTTGAAAAGCTTAGTAGATATATTCAGAACTGTTGTCTAGAACATGGACAATTATCAACCCAAGAAAATATGGTTCAAAATACCTCAACCAAACACACATGAGGAACAATCCAAAATGAAAGAGGTATTAATTAACTTAAACCTACACACACACACACACACCACAGTGTCAAATTGTCAATATGTATATTTCAGTAAACTAAAAATCATTTTTTATAAAGGCAATGTAATGAAACAAACTATACATGGTTCCACTCAGAGATTGAGGAATGTGTTCTTGACATCTCAGCTTGGATTTGTGCTAAATGACAGTTGCTAGGATTCATTTGGTGGCTGAACGAGGACACGTATAAATGCAGGCAGGTGTGTTTAAGAAAGACGCAAAGCAGACATTTTCCACTGTGCCACAAAAAAAAAAAAAAAACACGACTCACGACTCTGTGCCACAAAAAGAAAAAAAGAAAAAAACACGACTCATCTCTAAAGGTTCTACCTGTCATGCAGATGTCTCCTAAAAAAAACTGTAGAAAACATCCGAGTCTGAACAGTGATCCATTCGGACACTTATGAATACATTCCACACGTCAGCGTCTAAAATAACAGTACTCTGAAACAGAAGAAGATTGCAATGTTTAGGCAGATTTCACTACGATAATCGAGGAAAGTCTTAAATATTTATTGATCCTATTGCCGCACAACTGACCCTGAACATCCAGAATATCCGTGTAGCTTCAACAGCATTGCCTCAAACGAGAGCTGGCTTTTCAGAACACTTCTATCTAACATTCATTTCCACTGCTCTCTCTGTTTGTGAGGAGAGTCTAGCCGAGCCCTGTCCAGCCATTACTTTTTGAGCGCTAAGGAAGTAGCGACAAACAGCCACACAAACACTAACATGAAAAGCTGAAATATGCTTCCTGCTCCTTTAAACCAACTCATGTAAACAAGGCATGGCAGAGACTGACCATAATAATTTACATGTATGTGTGTATATGGTAAATTCCATCAAAATGCTGAAGCTAAATTAAAGGCAAAGGCAGGAGAAGCCATTCATGTTTGCTCATTTCTTTCTAATCAACAAATACATGTTGTTAGCTATTGTTATATCATTTGTTATTTTCTATAAGCTGCGTCCCTAATAAAGTTTAAGAGAAAGAAATACTCCTATTTCATTTTTGTTCTATGTTCTTTTTATATTTCAAGGTTCATTTTTGTCCTATTGGTCTAAACGAGTTATTGACTTTTTGTAGAATCAGTTGCATGAATCATAAATAGGTTTTCTTCACTTCTACTTTAAAGAACTCAAAATGAATCCAGACACTCGATGGGGTGAGTTTTCCCACTGTGTTTAAAAGTCAAATAAATCCCCTCGTTAGACTTCCACAGCCTTGGAGCAGCTTTCTCGCGCTCACTGCGGAGCGTTGACAGCTTTGTTCTGGCTCTCCTCGGCCATTTGCACCAGCTCGTTGACGGTGTGCAGCAGGCTGTAGCTGTGCTTCCTCAGCAGCCGCTGGTTAAGCCGCTGGTCTCTGAAGCCCATCTCCAGTAGCATGGCCATCAGTGAGGGGTCCTGTCTGGTAGCTGGATCGATGCCTCGCTACAGAGGAGAAGGCAAACAGGTTAAGACATGGTGAGGTGGATGTAAGTGGAGAGGGGAAGGTGAACATTATTGTGCCTGTGTGTCTCCAGACACTACTGGTCTGATACACTACCTAAAAACGTGAGCAAAGCTGTGTCTCTCTCTAATCTACCTTCTTCAACTTAACATTTACTGAATAATTTCTAAATGGTTCTCGAGAGAGAGAGCTCCATACTGCATAACAAAAAGCACTAATGTTACCTTATTGACATCATTCGGGGAAAAACAGAGCATGAGCATTGAACTAACTTCACAACATGCTATTGCTGAGGACGTTAAGGTATTAAGTGATTATAGTGCTTTTAATATTAATTTATTCATATTTATCAAGCTTTTTTTTTTGCAAAACACATCAAAATGTATTTTGTGATGTTTTAACTCTATGTACAGAAACACACATGTGTAACATAACTTATGTTTGCCAAAGTGATCGTCATGTTTCCTGTGCTTGTTGGCTGGTTTAAAAAAAATGCTGATTTAAGCTTCGTGGTGTGATTTACCTGAACTGAGCAGTTTGGTCCAGTGAAGAGGGCCTTGTACGCAGATGCTGCCACAGAAAGGGCCCCCTTAACAAGTCCCTCTGTGATGCCTCCTTGGCCCCTGGTACAAAGACAGAGCTGTGTTACACTGGGTTATGACAATGCGTTCCATTTTGCCTCATTTTTCACAAAAAAGCGCAAACAGCACATATGACTACATTTTAAGAGGTGCCTAACAACTTCAATAAACACATTACCAGAGAAGAGAAACTAAGCTGCAGGAATTTCCTTCACAAAAATGAGCCAAATCAGGTTTTACTTGTTACGTGTATTGCACCTTGGTTGCAGTGCATTGCTGGGCCTGGGGTTGTATGTCTCAAAGGCACTGGATGCTGAGCCGGCTGATCTGGACAGACCAGATGACACTGCAAAACAGATAAAAAAAGGAAATAACACATGAAAACACACATAATATTAGAGGAGGAGAGGCATGTTCTGCTGAAACAACATATCCCAAATGTCAGCGGGCTGTGTTACTTCACATCCTAGCACACAGGGCAAATTGTGTTTCCTTTCTCATCTCAACTGAGCCAGAATTAACTCAACTTACGAAACTGCCAGTCAACAAAGCGAACTAGGTTGTGAAGCACCACTGAATTAAACTCTCATTTTAAATCCAGGAACATGTCTGTATTTTTTGCAATATAATGGCACAGAGTAAAACCATAAGAACATTACTATCCTGTGTGTTATGCTGCTTCTGAGGGAAATGATGCATCAGTGGTAAATACTTCTCTGCACACACTGTAGTATTATAATGTGCTAATATCCAGTCACTGTGATGGTTCAGTGAAACTCACTATTTAAGTGGACCCTTGGTTGTTGTGGCTCATATGTCTCACAGGCTTGAGGACTCTCAGCCAGGTACAGTGCCTCAGACCTAAAAACATACAGTAAACAGTGAAGAATTAAACTATTAAAGTCTGTAAAAATTTTACACATCCAAAATCCAGGAATTATATTAGAATTTGTTCCAGTTTCTAAATGCAAAGTATTGTCAGATGGAAATGATATAAAATACTACAGTACATAACAAAATAACTAAAACTATGTGACTACAGAAAAACGTATCTGTACCAAATATGTTTACAGTCAAACATTTGGACACGTTTGTTACATGCAACACAGGTCACAAAACCAAGTCTCCATCAAACCTGGGGGAGTAGAGAGCTGGTGGGGGCAGGTGGGGGGCAGGCATGTCCGGCGGTGGCACCACTTCCGGAGTGAGTGTCACAGCGTCCAGTGTTTGGGAAGCACACAGCATCTGGTTCACACTGCTGTGGATGGGAGGGACAGGCGGAAGCTGCGTGTTCACTGATGAATCCTCTGCGTCGACCACCTCTGTCTGCTCCCCGTCCGGCTCAGAGTCGCCTCGCTTTTCTTGGTGTGCGTCTGGATCGTCTGAGGTTGCCACAGTAGCAACGGCGTCGTCGGGCTGAGACATGGCAGAGCTGTACATGGACTCCCCCAGAGGACGACTGGTGTCAAAACAGTCTGGGAGGACAATGATGTAATCATCGCAGGAGGAGACTGAGGACGTCTGGCTGCTGACCTGAAACACAGAGGGAGAAGGTTGTTAGACTTACACCTCTTAAACACATTATTTTAAAATATTCTACATTCCAACACATCGTTTGACATCATGTTCATGGGCTTCGTACATTAACTGTTACAGTTTTGGTTTCTCCAGGATCAACCCTGTAAGTATCACAATCATCTATGATGCGCTTCATAACGTGTTCATATGAAGGGATTAAATCCTCACCTCATCCCAGTCTTCTCCTTTAGTTCCACCCTCCTCTTTCTCTTCTTCAGTATCATTTGTGTTTTGCACGTCACCCAAGACCAGGAGCTCTTCATTCTCATTATCATAATGGGAACTGTTGTGCAGGTTTTCATTGACTGGTTCCAGCAGAAGAACTAGTAAAGTATGTAAAAAATGAAAACCAAAACGAGCACTGAAATATGGCAAGTGAGGCTCCATTAATTAATTACTAAATTTATGTAAGCGCTCTTTGTATATTTCACGTTTTGTTGACTAGAAAGATCAAATCAGAAGCTTAATTAGAAAGAAACAGAAATATTTAGGACTGGGTCGTTCTCTGACCTGGCCTAGTCTCCTCCTCCCGGGTGATCTGGTTGAGACTTGTGTTGGGAAGCAGAGCTGAACTCTCAAGTCGAACAGCAGAGAGCTCCTCATTTTCTTTTTCTTCCGTCTCTGCCTTTTCAGCCTCCACTGCTCTCTCTAAGCAAAGGCTGGCACCCCGGGAAATGACTGAAAGATTTGTCCAGAGCAAAAACAGATGTGAGGTTTAAGCACCCTTTACA
The DNA here is from genome assembly GCA_032362345.1 of Sandelia bainsii. Classification (NCBI taxonomy): domain Eukaryota; kingdom Metazoa; phylum Chordata; class Actinopteri; order Anabantiformes; family Anabantidae; genus Sandelia; species Sandelia bainsii. Next base: position 16,567,603 of record JAUMHL010000012.1, on the reverse strand, counting down.
TTAACACTGTATTTGTGAACATTGTTAGAGGAGTTTCATAAGAGTACAGACGAGGGTCCTCACTTTGTGGTTTGTGGCTGCTGTGCTGGGTTCTGCGCAGGGGTCTGTGATCAGGGGCTTCCTCCAAAGCGAGAGAGCGGATCACCGTCTCACAGAGGAACTGGGCTCCGCTGATCTCTTCCTCCTTCTCCTCCTCCTGAGCCACGGGCTCTGACAGCTCCCTCTGCTGCCTCAGTTTCACTCCTGATCAAATAACAGCAAACTTTAACTTTGGCGGTGAGAGACTAGGCTCAGTATTTCTTCAATCTACACACAAACTGTCTTAAAAGGGTTTCTTCTTTTCTTTGTTATATTCTGCCTCTGCCACAGAGTAACTTCTTACTTAAGAAGCATCAAACATAGCCTCTCATTCATACTATTAAACACACACTACTTACACTTCCTGGTACGACATTGGTCTTACCAAAAAGTTTTCTGACTCCTGTGACCTCTGTGTCTTCTTTAATCTGTGCTGTGATGGCCTTCTCCAACACTGGTGCATCATGGGGAATGGGGGATATACAGGGTGTCAAATCTATAAATTACACAGAACAAACACACTGCAGTTTGCATGTTTATCCAAAACTAAGCCCTTAGTCAAAAACACAAGTTCAGTCCACATTTCTTTCTACAAAAGCCAGGGACACGTTAGAAGGAAGGAAGTTGCAAAGCAAACAGAATAACAACTGGTGTTAAATTAACTTCTCCTATGTTTAAAGCACCACACTTCACTTACCCACAGGAGTGTTGTTAGGAACCTTCTCCAACTCTTGCACAATATTTATATCCAGTAACTCAAATGACAGTAGATCCTAAAAAGAGAGCAGATCCAGCAAGAATTTAAATATTCATATTATCTTAGTATTTCAAACTATTTTCATCCTATTCTGTAACATTAAATTGTCATCAGTTTGATAATTAGGCTCTTGGGCAACTTGAAATTCAAGGAGGACAAAAGTACTGATTGAAACTACTTTAAATCATGGTTTTGCTTGTGGAATGACAAAGCTGCGAGTGTGCACCTGTGCAGTCAGCAGGTCGACTGAGGGGAAGTAGAAGTCTTCATGACTGAGGTCTACAGGAAAACCGGTGCTGCCTTCCTTGGGCTTTACCTCCATCTCCACTGGCCTCACCTCCTCCTTCTGAAGCACAAATAAGAATGACATTAGTATAAATGTTGCTACAGCATTAATTCAAAAATATCTTTCAGATACCTGTAAGTACATATTGTCCAAACATTCTTCTGCTAGATCTAAAATTTCTGGTCTGGACTTTCAGTTTTTTGCCTTCAAACCTAAACCCTAAACCTACAGGTCTAAAAACACACAATTCTGTGTGTTAAACCAGAGCAGTGTGTCCGTAGATTCCAGTTGTATCTGCTTTCATGTCACCATGTTGTTTACAGTGAACTTTTCAGTGATTAAAGCTACAGTGACAAAAAATATAAAAGGACAAAGCCTAAATATCTCACAATACCATCTATTATAACTTTACAGAATTTTTACTTTGAGATCATTTGGATGTACAGTACTGTGCAAAAAGCCACTTTAGATATTTAGATCACTACTAAAGAGGCATCTGATGGGTCCCAAATTCATTCTGCAGCATCACCACAACCCATCACAGAGCCAGGGTCAATGAGTCAATGTCATTTTCAGTGACAAGAAGAACAATGAGTCCTGCGACGAATGGTACAGTTACCACAGAGGCCTGATCTCAAAATCATGGAGTCAGCCTGGGGTTGCGCAAAGTGACACGAGACACTGAAACGGCCTAAATCCCCAGAACATAAATAAAAACTATCTATAGAATTATTTCTGAAAGCGTCCTCACTTTACTTTTAGTGTCTAAATCGTTTCCACAGTACTGTACATGTAAGCAGTTGTAACTGTGAGGTGTCATTGGTTTGCAGACTTGCCAGTTGTTTGCTCTGATGCCCGAGTGTGTTGCGGCTGTCGTTGGGGTCAACCACAATGCTGCACCAGACACGTGGGCCAAACTGACACCCGCAGTGCGCCAGCCGCCAGTGGGAGGTGTATGTCCCCTCCATCACAGGAGCGACAAAGGCCACACTGACCACTCCCACTTGTCCAGGCAGCAGCAGGGGGACAGGCACCTCCTTCTTTTCCTCTGACGCCAGGCCGAGGTTTCCCCACATGAACACTAGCTGGGTGCACGCACACACATACACAAAACACAAAATAGGAATACACATGCGAAAAAGCACAAGGACAAAAGCATGCAACCAAAGTAATGGAAAAAAAACATACACAGGTCCAATTGAGGAACACACACACACACACACATTCAACAATGATGACAAAGACTTAAAAACTTAAAACTACACAGATTCAACTTAATTCAAATAATAAACATCTCAGACATTAAGTGCATTAGTTCTATTAGGCTGGGTAAGAAATCTTAGCTGGTGTAAGAAGAAGAAATGAGCTGAGTGGGGGCTCAAAGTGGAAGTGAAACAGGGGGGCAAAGAGAGAGTGGACCCTGTCCTCTCAGCAGGTGGGAGGGGTACCTTAGTCTCTGAGGTCCAGCTGATAGTGCCCGAGTTCCTCATCTTCCAGTATTTGATGAACTTGGTACCAGGCTCCAGACGGGTGCCGTCAGGCAGATTTTCATCCAGAAACAAGGCAGCCATAGTGGGCACCAAGGACGTGTGCGAGACCCCGGGACCCCTAGTTTCAAGTGTACAGAGCATTGTTGAAAAAAAAGCCCGGGTTTCTTATAATACTCTCTTTTGTTCTCTATGAATCAAAGAAGCAGGACCCCAGATTTTTTTTGCAGCTCAAAAGCATTTTTCTTAGAAAATCTATGAAGCAGCAGCAGCAGTTTTCACATTGAGGTAGTTCCAACATTTTCCACCACCCCAGAGCAGCCAGCGAAACACTCATACAGACTAGATTACAAAGATGGCATATTTTGATTTCTTTTCTTGGAAAAAAAGACTTTTTTGCATCCATGCTGGGTTTGAGGCACCCAGCACTGTCGGACGCCCATCCAAGGTGGCGCTTACTCTGGACTGGAGGCCTGGGGATCAGGGACCAGGGCAGGGATGGGACCTTGGGCTGGGGCTGGACCTGAGGCTGTTTCTGAGGCAGCAGGAGGGGGCAGGGCTGGGACCTGGGTGGATGCAGAGGTCATGTTTGTCAGGTTGGCTCTGCCTGAGGTAGAGGGCCCACTCCACTGCAGCCCCCTCTTCTCCAGTCTCAGTTTCTTCTTGATTTCCTTCACTTCGGCTCTTAGCTGCCTTCTTTCTGCTTTGAGGCGCTGTCGCTCGGCCTTGCGTACTGTCCTGTCTCCTCGCCTTGGGAACCTGGTTTGAAATGTCATCAGGAACACCTATTTGTTGACTATCAAAAGTTTATTTTCCAAGAACAAAACACATTCACACTCATAAATCATTAACTACAGTAATCTAGCTGCTAACACATTGTGGTATCCTGCTATTTCTGGCTATGTCTGAAGTGACAGCACCGTAGTAAGATTCATCCTCAGTCTTGGTGGTTTACCTTAACTCTCCTGACATTCCATGTTCGGGAATGGAGAGAGGTGTCTTGGTTCTCACAAGGTTGTGGCTGGGGTCATGGCTATGTCTGCACAACTCACACAGGATGCAGGATGGGCACACACTGGCAAAAGAAAAAAAGCCCCCCACCAAAAAAAATCAATATAGTGTTTAAAAACACAAAACGCAAAGACTTTGGAAATATCACTGTCGCCCCGTTTGCATAAACCACATTGTTAACAATTTACCTTAGACTATATTTTAAGGTTCTTTCCTGCCTACCTGCACTTGTAGGCTCCTTCAGAGGTGAGTTTGTTGCAGTTGCTGCAGTTTGGGGTGTAAGCAAGGGATCCATGTGAGGTGGAGGGGCCCGGCCTAGGCCCCATAAGACCACCAGTAGCCCCGATGGCCTCATGGGGCGCATCGGAGGATTTGTGGGTGCAACACTGGCCAGAAAAGTCACTGCACATCCGTTCAACTACCTCTTTCACCACCTCATCCTTAAACTACAAAAAAAGTTACGTTAGTAGAGACAAAATATTAATCGATTTGATTCAAAAGACATTATTAATCGTACATCAACTAGAAGAGGCTGAAAGTGGTGTTTTCCTCTTTACACAAATATTGATGTTTCAGTGGAGCCATTACCTTCTCCATGTATGATCTGAACCACATAGGAGGGGGCTCATCTTCTGGTTTGTTTCCCTTACTGTCCTTTACTGGAACCTGTTAAAAAAAATACATCAAAAATATGCAAAGTATAACTATTTATTTGAGTTGATCTTGACTTTAATAACTAGGCACAAACATTCAGCAGCTGTGGTTTCCACGTTAAATGCATTGGCAATGAAAGTGTTGTCTGAGGTCATAAAAAAACATCTGAGGTGACAAAATTATCAAAATTATATTACAAGAGCCAATAAACAGTGATTGACACTCGTGTTAGATATGTCTAAAACTTATTAATACCAAAAACATTAAAGTATTGCACGTGTGACAAACTAAAAGGAGTTCAGTTAAGTTCGCGTCCTTACAGCTTCTCGCTCTGGGGTGACCTGTGTGCTTTTGTCCACTGTTTTGACCCTTGAGGGATACGGAGGAGCAGGTCGGAGGTCTCCTTTCAGCTCCTTCACTTCTGTCTTCAGTGGTCCCCCGCAGGCCTGCCCTTTCATCTTGTACACATTCATGTGCAACTGGTTCCCCTGCTTCTCTGCACTCTGCACGGAAAGTAAAGCGCAAACACACACAACGGGAGACGGACACAAAAATATGCTGAATGTAAATAACACAACACATTACTTTGATTTGAATGTTGATATAAGCAGTTTATAGAAATTTATATATATATATATATATATATAGTATAGCAGAAAATATTGGTGTATGTTACATGTGTCACTGATATGACTACAATAGTCACTATGTAAATGCTGCTAAACTAGAATAAGTGCACACATTTGTAATGTTTGTCTTCAGTAAGTATATGTACAGAATGTATGAGCTTTAGTCATTTAGTCATGCATGTAGCACGCAGCAGTACTTCCTTTTCTATCTACACGTGGGCCGTGAAGGTTAACTATGAAGCAAAGGTTGTTAAACTTATTCCTGGCTTCACTATTCTACAGAAGTTCTCCATTGCCGCAGTACCTTGATGGCTTCTTCATATTCATCTGAAATACAACAAAACAGTAATGAGTTACAAATAACCAGCGGCAAATTATATTGTAGATACAGTTTAACTTTTGAATTTAGCTTTATCAGAAAACCAGACGTGCAAGTATTATTATTATTTTTAGTACTTTATTTAGTTAAGTGGTTTTAAGTGTTTTACTTTGAAGGAGGACAACTTCTCATGAACTACAGAAAAACAAAAAACTGTTCTCACCTTGACTGTTTATGCAAATCTGAAATAAAGATTAAATGAGGTCAGAATGAGCTCATGAATTTACAACCAACCAAAATATCATTATTATTCTAAAATGAATGTAAAATCATGTGAGAACATTTATATACACTGTCTTACCTCTTCATTATCCTCATCAAAGTATTTGACTTGAAAGTGGTTGATCCTGAATGATGCTTTAATCTGAAATATAATTTAAAAGAATACAGCATCATCATACATCACGTTAAACAATCTGAAAGTTTTTTCACGTGTTATGAAAATAATGTAACCAGAAGTGGCAAACTCCAGTAAAAGTGCAAGTACTTGCCTAAAAAGTACAAAAAACGAAATAAAGCAACTGATTTTTCTTGGCATCAATCGAAGTGAGTTACTCATTAAAAAAGTACTTTAAACAATATTGAACTTGATGCTGTTGATAACATGCATGTGCAAGTCTAGTCCAAATGTGCCACACAAATAACACTCAGCACCTTAATGCCCGAGGATTAACATCAAAATATACTTGAGAGTACCAAAAGAAAAAGTGAACACTTTGAAATTATCCGTATAATAGTGGATGCATTAATTTATAAACTTCAGATAATTCATCATTAACTGCATCAAAAATTTGGATCTGCAAAGAAACAAAAGTTATCAAGTTCATGTAGTAGCTTAACGATTGCAAAATGCAGAGAAGTTAAAGTAAAAGCAACTTAAGATAAAAAGTGTGCAGTATTGTATTGTTTAAGCAGTACTTGAGTAAATGTACTCGGCAGAGGTGGGTAGAGTAGCCAAAAATTGTACTCAAGTAAGCGTAGCGTTACTTCAAAATAATATTACTCAAGTAGAAGTCAAAAGT
>JAUMHL010000012.1:16538393-16561200 GCA_032362345.1 Sandelia bainsii | reverse complement strand
GCGGAGTAAGAAGCGTTTCTTCTTCACAAATCTACTCAAGTAAAAGTAAAAAGTATGGTGCAGTAAAACTACTCTTACAAGTAATTTTTTTTCAAAATGTTACTTAAGTAAATGTTACTTAAGTAAATGTAGCTCGTTACTTCCCACCTCTGGTACTCGGTTACTTTCCACCACTGAATGGCACACAGAGAAATACCTACACAGCTCTGCTGGTGCTCTAAATACAAACGCAATGAAGCAAAGCAAGCAGATTTTTCTTTTCTTGCCTATTTTGTGATACAGCAGCTAGCTTAAACATTAACACATGTTGTCGCAGCAGTACGGAGCGTCCTTTAGCTGGTCTATTGTTTACGTGTGTAGGCCATGTCCGGGCCTGCTCTTCACCAAACTGCTCTTCACCAAACTGCGCCAGCGTTTAGCCAACACTTTAGCTAGCAGCTTACCCAGGCTTCCACGGACTCCCACTCCAGTTTGTCCAAATCCTGGGCCAGAAATCTCTTCACGTTCCCCCTGAAATTGATTTTAATAGTAACAAGGAGCCCCATCTCAGTCGTTTATGAGAAGATAATGGCTTTCATTTGCGGTGACACCGGCCTGCTTTGATGCCCGTTGCCCTCGACCGTCTTCTCTTGTTTACATCGTCAGCTGCGTCGAGAAAATACAGTGACGTCGACTCTTCTTCTTCGCTTGTGTTTATTGGCGTACCTTAAGTATGCGTTAGCGACACCTGCTGGCGGCGACGCTGCATTACCGCCCCATTGACCCACAGCAATAACAAAAAACCTAAAAAGTCTGTCTTAAAACTGTGTTCAGTTGCACATATAAACAGTGCATCAGGATGTGCTTGTTGTAACTATACCTTCTGATGAGTTATTGTTGTATTTCCATTTTACATCACTATTACACCACTGCAATTCAGAGTGATAAAGTTTGTAGTAGTTTTGTATTGTTTACTAACCACTTGGCAATACATAAAGCAGTTAGAAATGCTTTTTCACAGTCTCTATAGACAACAATAGAGATCTTTGTCTTATTATTTATTATTTAATAGAAAAAAATATTTGCCATATTTTTCACTTTTGGAAGTTTGTTTATAGTTTGCAGCACAAATATGAAATAAGTTCACCATTAATATGTTCTCTTTTTAAAAGGGCTTCAGTGTTTTTTATGAAGCATATGACAAACAAATCTGGGTCAAACTTGCACATTTATGTTTCAGGTTTATAGTTTTTAAAATGCTTTGTGGAGTACTTGCCTTTGTGCTTAAAAGTTAATTTTAGAGCATGTACTTAAGCGAAGACTTAGAAAGTGATACTTCTACTAGTGGAGTACTTTTTTAGGCAAATACTTGCACTTCTACCTGAGTATTAAGTGTATATACGTCTTCCACCTATTTCATTAAGTTAATCTGTGGTGCAAAAATGTATTTAAAAGTTTATATGAAGACAAAACAAAGTTTCAACCTCAAGTGAATGTCGTACAAAGTTGCACATTTTCTTGTGTTACTATCTTTGCACTGTAACTCAATGACACCCAGTTCAATTGTATGTGTGCTGGAAGTTACAACGCTACATGCCACACTTCTTCATGTTGCTTATTAGACAACCAAATTAGTGGTGTCACTTGCTAACAGATGTTGCTTACTTTGTCTGAAGCTGCAGAGTTTTGAATCTTTTTTGGGACAAATAGAAAAAAAAGCCCCAAAGCCTTGTAAGGATTTATCCACTCATTGCTACTAACCAGAAAAACTTCTAAAAAATATTTCTTCTTTATCAAAAAATGTTATATTTGTACCATGACACAAAATAATCGTAATTATGTACCTTGCATGCAGGAAAGAAAATATTAACTCCAAGACAAGACATTTACAGAAAAGTTTTTTTTTTTAAACCCATTAACTGATTCCTGAAAAGGCCTGTTTTATATATTTTTTTCAGTGTGTCTGGGCATAAACATTATTTTCTATCTGGCAATTTACTGCTGACCATTTAATGTTTTTAAGGTCATTATTTAGGGCTTTAACTGCTTTAATTTGAAGTAAAACCGTGAAAATGTGATGTTCTTTAAATACTGACTTGTAGCATAAAAACACAAATAAAAAAAAACAACATACTGCATCAGTTAATTTGTCAGTTTTAACACCCTTTTTGTTTACACCGATTCGCGCACGCGCAGTTATTAACATGCGGGTCTGTCGTGTGTTAATGTCGTCATCATTAAGCTCACACAAGTGTGGCTGACAAGTGAGAAGCCACACGTTTACAGTCAATTTAATGCTGTGGAGACAATCGTTCTTCGCTTGTTTGATCACATAAAATGTCTTCACTCCTCAAGGTGGACAATGAAATTAAAACCAAGGTAAGGTTTCACTTTTGGGAACCTCGGTTAAGGTTATATGACGTGTTGTTGTTGCCATTTTCTTAGCATTTTAGCCACATTTTGTAGCTCTGATAAGGTCAGGCTGATAGCAGCTAACGGCGGCTAACCGGTTTGTTTCCCGCCTGTTGCAACACACCTGTCAAACCTTCCGACAGGTGCTGTGTTACGGTGACGGTAAGCTTCACAAGGAACGATGCGACGTTTACGTTAAAGCTGCGTGTGTATAATTATTAGCTACTATTGACAGACCACATGCACCAAAGAAGGCCTTATTAGCTGCCAAGTTAGCCAACTCAGGCTGCCGTTGTCATGCCGGCGTCCGGTTACCTAATTCTACAGCTTTAAACTCCTTTTCTTTCCTTTATTTATGAATTTATTTGATTTATTCTGTTCTAATATTTATCTCTTAGCTGTCATTGTTGAACAGGACAAACACACATCTTACACAATTTACTTTTTTGTTGTTAAACCAACCCCAGGCACCCAAACATATTAACTAATAAAAATGAATAATTCACATAACAGTTTTAGCCATTTTCAGCCAGTTTAAAATATTTTTTGATTAAAAGCTTCTCAAATATTTTGAATGTGTGTTTTCCTTTGTCATATATGATTGTGAAAAACAGTTATGAATCTCAGCCAACGTAGTATAATTTATGGCATTCAGAACACATGCTAAGAGCAGGACAATGCTGTATCACATATCATGTTGGCTCCTTTGCTTCTCCAGTGATGAAATTCTCAATTATCTAGTAGCAATATCATATTAATATTAACATAACATAACTTTGTATTGTTGAGTGACACTGTGTCAAAGTCGGGTTTTAAGGGCTTTTCATGTAGTTTGTCATCTCTGTGTGGAGCACGCTCCTAATAATGTGTTTAGTTAAATTACCACAAACTCAAACAAAAAAGTGTTTCTGCACAGGACTGAAGAGAGCTAGGAGGCAGCAGGGTTCATATTCACATGGTGGTAGACGAGTCTGATTTTTTGATCTTGTCTTTTGTCTGTGTTTGCAGGTTGATGCTTTCAGGGAACGTATCACTGCAGAAGTATGGATCAACTTGATAAAAATATATTTTGATCGCTGTCACAACAATCAAAACTGTTTTGTTTCTAAACTACTCCTAACTAAAAGTTTTCATTTCTTTTTTAGGCAGAGGATCTAGTTGCAAATTTCTTCCCCAAGAAGTTACTGGAACTTGATCACTTCCTTAAGGTCAGTTAAATGTAAACTTGATAAAGATCTTATCGTATTATAAAAAGCTCCAAAACAACTGCTACAGGCCAGCGTGTTGAGATTGGTGGGTGATTTCTGGACAAAATAACTAGAACTGCAAAGATAACTCAGAAAATAACTCACCAGTCAAATAATAGTAATTGTAACATCTATGTGAAGTTGCTGCAAACTGTTGTATATCAGGACAATACGACTGACAGATTTTTGTAGTCTTGCAGTACAGATATGTTCATCACCCAAACCTAATCTTATCAAATCATGGAGCAGCATGGTAGAGAAAAAATACTGTAGTTGATATTCTTCTTTTCAGGACCCAATCATAAACATCACTGAACTGAAAGAGATCCATTCTGAGATAAACCTGACTGTGCCAGACCCCATCTTGATTCCAAACCTGCATGACGGACTAGAAGCAGTGAGCCTCTATTTTAGAGTTACTTACATGCTCAGTCTCTATAAAACCTCTGTGTGCAGAGCAGAGGAAAGAAATGGCATTTAATCCCATTTTTATTTGTTTCACAGCAAAATGCCAAAAAGAGGAAGCTGGAGGATGGAGGTGGGGAGGACATGGGTGAGTGTAATCATATCAGTCAGCTCATAAGTTAGAATAGAAGCAAGTAGAATTCCAGTAGCTAGCCTCTCTTCCTGGATAGACACAATTTTAGGTAAGTATAGATTGCAGGTATATTCATTTTAATTTTATTTTTGTTGCAAGACAAATATGCAATTAAAGGACACTTTACAGCATTTTCTTGCCCTTTAGAAGCCATACTTTATATCATAATAATACTATGTCCATTATATTTTTGAAACCAAATTCATTGACACCTCTTTTTCTTCTTCCTGTCTTCCAGTGACTGGCACCAAGGTCTTCGTCATGCCTGGTGGCATGATGAAGAGCAATGCAAACCTTGTTGATCTTATTGAAAAGGTCAAGCCAGAGATCAGGACACTCATAGAGAAATGTAACACAGTAAGTAATGAGTTTAACCAAGGAGCACACTGCCTCATCTGTAGTGTTCTGGTATAACTGATGTTACATCTTATCCACTGAGAAACAGTGCAGAAAATTCTATTGTAAATGAGAGATGTGCCTCTTAGCTTCAGGCTCCAACATTTGAATGTATGTAGGACATTGCTGCAAGAACAATATTGCACATCTGTCTGTGAAGATTCTCAGTCATCCAGGTGAAGTTGTCTGGAAGTTGAGTCATGGCAACTGGACTTCTTTCTTGTAAGGTTGAGAAAGAGGTCCAGTTGCCATGAAAGGAGTCCAGTTGCCATGACTCAACTTCCAGAAAATATCACACATCCAATACAATTACCATCCACTTTGACCTGACCAGTAGCATCCCAGATTTCTTTCTCTTTTTTTCTGATCAATTTTCTTTTCTTCTGCAGGTCAAAATGTGGGTTCAGCTGCTCATCCCCAGGATAGAGGATGGCAACAACTTCGGGGTATCGATCCAGGAGGAGACGGTAGCTGAACTCAGAACAGTTGAAGGAGAGGCAGCATCTTACCTCGACCAGATATCAAGGTTTGTAGAAGTCCTAATCATTTGTACATGATTATGGGACATGAAACTGGTGCCATATTGGGTCCACTGTGAGCAACACTTTGTTCTGTTAATTTTTGTGTTTTTGTAATGTATAAGATGAATTCAGTGTTGTTTAACATGTTTGTCTGCTTCACTTCTAGATACTACATCACAAGGGCAAAGCTGGTTTCTAAAATAGCTAAATATCCACATGTGGTAAGTGAATTGTATTTAAACAGAATCGAAGGATAAAAGTAAAGCAACTGATGCAACAAAAGACAACGTACAGTGGATCAACAAAGTCTACACAACATTTGAAATATTCAGTTTTTACAGTATGAAACTTTGGGGGTTGCTGAGTATGAGGCTTTACAGTAAACCCCTTTAATACTGGGGCCAAAGCACTAAAACATGACGTTTGTTCTGCATGTCCTATTGTGCAATATGCTACAAAAAATGATGGGTGGGGTGTGGCATAAACCCACTTCTGTTATTCCCATGGTGCATTTTGGTAAGAACCATTACATTTTGTTACGTACACTGCAAACATTGAGTGGAAGTTTGAGATTGTTAAGAAACTAAAAACTTATTTCTGTGTCAATTGTGGATGAACGCAGCATCTATGACAGTTTTCTTAATTTAGGTTAAAATGTGCTTTTAATTCAGTAACAACATTGGCAGCGTTTCCATGATGGAAGCTGAGGATCTTGGGTATCTACCATGCCAAAATACAACCCCCCAATTCCAAAAACATTGGGTCGCTGTGTAAAATCTGCATAAAATGATGATCCAGAAACACTGGAAGTGGAAAACTATTTTCAGCTGTATTGAAATGTGATATTCTTTTTGGAAACCATGAGCACCGTGTTATCCGAAGTAAAGGGGAGCGGGATCTTCCAGTTTGTGCTCAGTTCAAAAGCCTGCGTCTCTGATGGTATGGAGGTTCATTAGTGCCTATGGAATGGGCAGCATGCACATCTGGCAAGGCATCATCAATGCTGAAAGATATGTGAAGGTTTTAGAGCAGCATATGCTCCCATCTAGACAAGATCTTTTTCAAGGCCTTGCATATTTCAGCAGGACAATGCTTAACTGCATCTATGTCAACAGCATGGCTCTGTAGTAGAGGAGTCAGGGTGCTGAACTGGCCTGCCTGCAGTCCAGACCTTTCACCAATTGAAAATATTTGGTGCATCTTGAAACACAAAATACGACAAAGAAGACTCAGGACTGTCGAGCAGTTAGAATCCTTTATCAGGCAAGAATGGGACAATGTTCCTCTCCCAGAGCTCCAGCAAATGGTCTCTTCAGTTCCCAGACGTTTACAGATGGGATGGAGGAGGAGTGGATGCTACACCGCGGTAAACGCGGCCCTGTCCCACGTTTTTTGGGGGGGGGGGGGGGGTGTTGCTGCCATCAGTTTTAAAGTGACATTATTTTTTTTCTTAAAATAATACATTTTCTCAGTTTAAACATTTGATATGTTTTCTATGTTGTATTGTGCATAAAATGTGGGTTTATGTGATTTGCAAATCATTGCATTTTGTTTTTATGTAGATTTTACATACAGGGCCCCAACTTAAAAAAAAAAAAAAAGTGATTCTTATAAACACTGAAATAATGAAAACTGGAGTTTCTGCCATATGTTAAGTATTTTTATTCACTGTGTGAAGTTAGCATATATATGGTTAAGAAAGTACAGTATATACAGTTAATAATAGTCTTTATTTTTGTTATTTTGTTTGTTTTTTTATTAGGAGGACTATCGGCGCACAGTAACCGAGATCGATGAGAAGGAATACATCAGTCTGAAGATCATAGTTTCGGAGCTCAGAAATCAATATGTATGTCATGATCTTTTTTTCTACTTTGATGTTTATTTGAGTTTATTTTAAATCGGCATATTGCTCATCAGTATTTTTTTTCCTATAGTTTTCTCATTAATATTTTTGTTTCCACAAAGGTAACATTACATGACATGATCCTGAAGAACATTGAGAAGATCAAGAGGCCTCGAAGTAGTAATTCTGACGCTTTGTACTGATGTTCATCCAGCCATCACAGCCTCCAGTCCCCCCCAACCAACACCCCATCTCCACCTCAGTCTCCCTGCCACGCTTGACTTGCTACAGCAGCCTGGCCCTGGTCCACAAGACTACAAGTAGACATTCACCGACTTCAGTACAATCAACATAGCCCTGTTTAAAAAGGAGAAAAAAAACTTGCTTCAGTAGACGGACACAATGCAAATGTTATTCTTTTAATTGTAAAATATTTTTTCTTGTTTTAAACCATTTGAAGACATAATTATTCTCCCAGAAAAAGGGGAGACGGATAATAGACAACAAAAAGCGCTATGTATTTTTTAATTTTAATTAAACAGTTTGTCCTCAGATCTTTGTGAAATTGCTTCATTTATAGCTCTTAAGAAACGGTTCAGTGGTTTGTTTCTTGCTTGTTGCTTCAGTGAATGTCACTTTTTTATTTGATAAATTTAGGTTTTATATTAGACTCTTAATGCATCTTGTAGAGAATGGTTGTTTATAGAAAACGCACCATGACTTTTTATTTTTTTTGCTCTGAATGTTATACATTACACAGCATAGTTGTAAGAAGTACAGATAAAAGCAGGTTTCAGGACCACAGGCTTTTTGAGTTTTCAGTGAAAATGTATAAGTCGCCAAAGCATTTCTTATGTTGAGGCATTGATTTGTTGAATAAAATTTTTTTGATAAGAGGTTTTGAATTTTTTGCCATGTTTGTGGTTGCTTGTTAGCTATCAGATGGATACTTGAAAGCATGGTGTGTTTCTTTGTGACCTGCAGGTGTCATTGTGGCATGTACGCACCACTAATCTCAGGGCAAAGCACAAGCTCACTGCACTCAACTGAAAATACTCAGCCTGCTGCTCTGAAGCACAAATGTCTTTGTACATCTTTGTAGTATATTAATTTAGTTCTGCATGAAATGAACAGAGGTGGGTAGAGTAGCCAAAAATTGTACTCGAATAAGAGTAGCGTTACATCAAAATATTACTCAAGTAAAAGTAAAAAGTAGTCATTCAAAAAATTACTCAAGAGTAAAAAAGTACTCTGTGAAAAGACTACTCAAGTAGTGAGTAACTGTTGTAATGTCTGATTTGTTTAAAAAAAAGATGCAATCAAACAGACAAAAATATAAAATAATGTGCAAATTCTAGTATTTCCAAATAATAAAATGGAGTAAAAATAAATAACATCTTTACAAAATAACAAATTAAAGCACAAGAAACACAAATTTCCAAATCTAACAATCAAACACCTACAGTAGGTGACATATGTATGTTTGAACTGTGACATTTCTCATGTGTTTATTCATTCACTGTCTGCTACGTCACGTAGCACGTAGACTACTGTGAAGATATCTGGAAGCTGAGTCCTGATAACTGGAGGTTGAAACGTTTCACTACTCATCAAGTAGCTTCAACCTACCAAAAAATAAGTCCTGTTGCCATAAGTTTGAAATATTGTGAAATATTAATTGTAATTTCATTTGACATGTGTGGACTAGATTTTAATGTCTGATCTGAATTCATATAAACATTTCACAAGGTCTGCTTTGACAGTGAGATCACTATTTTTGATTTGTTTAAAAGAACATTTTTAACAATACAGAGAAACTCAATAATATTTTGTGAAAAATCTTTCAAGTGGTGTAAATGACATCAACACACTATGTGATCAATATGCAACTTGTTTAAGGTTTTTGCTTAGATAATTTAGGTGCTTGCTTTTATTTTGTAATTTCCTATTAAAACGGAAGTTTTATTTTGAAAGGCCAACATTCGCAGTATACAATTCACTTGATGCTAAAAAAGTAAACAAGGGAGAAACGGTGAAGGAGATAAAAACAAGGTGTTAAGTTAGACAAAACTCTGCTTATATTTAGCTTGTTGTGATTTAAATACAGTCCTACATGGTTTTAATTTGTTCTCTAGATTCTGTTCGTTCGTGAACGTCACAACTCTAGACGACATCTCTCTGGTAGAATAAATGGTAAAAATAAAATAACGAGTCGAGTGTTGTCTAATGTAGCGGAGTAAGAAGCGTTTCTTCTTCACAAATCTGATCAAGTAAAAGTAAAAAGTATGGTGCAGTAAAACTACTCTTACAAGTACATTTATTTCTAAAAGTTACTTAAGTAAATGTAACTCGTTACTACCCACCTCTGGAAATGAAATGCATACATCATGAGCCATCCTTACTTTCACCGTCGTACCTCTGGTCTTCATTCAGTGTGCATCCAATCTTCAGATAAGGACAGTCTATCTTTGCATCTACATTTATATAATTTCTGATACAAGTTTATTTAGCTCATAAGTGTAATGTGAATCCTACTTTGAAACACAAGGGTTGATTTTCTTTTTAAAATCCTCTTTAATGAAGATAAACACTTTGTCTGCATTCACTAAATTCTTTAAGTCACATATCTGTTTGTATTATCTTAAATGTTACGTCACATTGATAAGCACTTTTTTCCTGCCCCGTGTCAGGAGTGGAAAAACTCTTAGATCCTGCACTTAAGTAAAGAAAAGTGCAAATATACGGTTTTAGTGGTAGAATTGCACTTAAGATCTTATAAGTAGAGGCCTATCAGCAAAATATACTACCAGTATCAACAATACTCAGTCCACAGAAAAATTACCACAATGACGATTAATAAAAATACACAAATATTATGCTTTTTTTGACTGTCTTTTAATAGTTATTTTACTCAAAGTATTTGAGTCTGGAGAAGAAATGTCTCTTTTAGTGAAACTGAACAACTTGAGCTGCTTCCAGTTCTGATGAATGCAACATACCAGGGACTCATCGAGGGACTTTCTTTTTTCCCAAATTTGGGACAAAAGTTCACTTGGACTCAAAAAATGAATTTTGGTGGTCAAAGGTCAAAGTCACAGTGACCTCACATCTGTACCATTTTCATCAAAGCTATTTCTCTGGCACGCCTGGAGGGAATCTCATTACATCTTGCACAAATGTCCAGTTGGACTCAAAGAGTTGGCGTCTAGTCAGACCTGCATGTAAACTGCATCGACTGGTTGGTGAAGGCATACAACCAACAAACAAGGTCATTATTGTAGTTTATGTAAAATCTTAAAAACTGAAAAGTAGGTAAAGCTGTAAAAATATAATGGAGCAAAAAAAAAAAAGAAAAATCAACACAGAAGGTCAATTAAGTACAAGTACCTCGAAATTTAAAGGTGTAGTGTGTAGAAGTTAGTGGCATCTAGCAGTGAGTTTGCAACCATCTGAATATCCCCCCACCCTGAACCCAAGCAAGAGACAGCAGAGGACAGAAAAGAGTGATTGTAGACTGGCTAAAGTAAACGCTTCTGAAAAGATAATTGTGAATAGAAGTATATTCAATTTCTGCTAAGAGATCGATATAAATCTTACGCACCTTCGTTGTGCACAGGACATGTGACTGTGCATTTACTCAAGTACTGTACTTAAACCCTGAATTGTTTCAAAGGGGTTAAAACTATTTTGCAGTCTTTATATTGCAATATTTTCATTCACCTCCATCTGTATGCAAACTTTAAAATGAAAACATACAGAATACCAACAGATTCAGGTGGACTGCCTGAATGAATTAAATAAATGAAACAGTGCGAGTCACATCATGTTTTTTGACTGCAGTGAAAAGACCAGATCTGTGCATCATAACTGAGAAAAACAACTAATCTGAGCTGATTGTTGCTCATGTCCCTCTCACTAGTGTCTGTTCTCTCTGATTTCACGACCACACATCTGACGTTCCTTTGAAAGGTCGCCTGAACACTGTTCTACTGTTAAAGCCTTTTGGGACACACGTGTTGTCTCCAACGTATTCTGCCCCTTGACCCCCTGTGTGTCTTTTGAAAGCGCATGGCTGTGGTGAAAGGCAGTGTCACTGTGTGGGGACTGCTGAGTAAAGAGAACATGCTCTGGTTAATATTTAATGGTTGTTCCTGCCAGAGAATTAATCAGTATGAGTCTGAGACGTTCAGAGAAAACCAACAGGGCAGCACAGCACAAATCACACTCATTATCTGACTGACTGTCCTTCATTTGTTCATCGCTGCATTAAAAAACACTAGTGTGCATTTGTATAAAAATACTTTTTTACATAATGTGTGAACTTATTATATTGTAGAAAGAGCCTGCAGTGTTTACACTGAATACAAGCCAAAAAAAAACAACACATAATTTGAACAAAGTCCTCCTACCAGTAACTATAAAACTCACTAACTAACATTTATATCTTCTTCTATGACCTGTAAAAAAGCCCATATGAAAGGACATGTGAAGTAGGTGAAAGTATTTCCTAATCATCCAACTCCTGTATGTTTAATGAACAACACAGTCCTCGAGTCTTTACCATGTGAAGAATTTGAACAGTCCTAGTAAATACATATAATGTGACTGATGATTGACTTGAAACTACAAGTTGGACTTAATTCACAACTTCTTGTCTTCTCTCTTTTCCCTGCAAATCCTGCACAGAGCCCAAGGCACCATTGTGGTTGGGATTAAAAGTGCAACTACGCTCTTACTGAAAGACAGGAAGTAGAAAGTTATATGGTTTTCAGAAGAAAATGTCCAGCCATCCAACAACTGAAGCAAGAATAAAGAGACAGCGATGCATCCCATCTTAAAAATGGCGCTCATGCTCTTTGTCTTGTTGCTGTTGATGAGCGGTGAGTGTAGACCGAGGCCCAGGCCATACAGGGTGCCCATGTTACGCAGGAGGCTGGCGAAGGGCGTGGAGTCCAGGTGGACCCACTCGGGCCTGATGCACCACTTCTGAGCTTTATCCAGGGTCCACAGCAGGTCTACACCCAGAGCTTTGAGCAGGAGGTAGAAGCCAACAGCGAAGGAGGTCAAAAACAGGGTGATGTAGAAGTACTTGTTCATGCTGGCGCTGTAGATCCATTTCTCATTGGACACAAGCTGAGCTACAACTAGACCTGACACGAGAAAGAGAAGAAGATCACAAACTCATGTCGTAGTTCTTTAATATATGTAATATTTTTTTATTTAAGTAAAGGTATAACTATTAAGAGCCCTATATTGAAAGTTTTACTTAATTAATATCCACAACATGAATGAAAATACATACATATCAAAAATACAAGTATTTGTTGTGGTTTCAGATTATATGTATTATATATTACAGGCATATAATGAACACAATTAAAGTTAGAGTTGATTGATGTTACAGTATTTTAACCACTTCAACCTGCAGAACTGCTAAACGCCTGATGAATTGATCATGTATGTTGTCTGTAAATAAATAATAATATGCAAATTAACTATTGCTGTTGTTAAATAAGTGTGAAGGACTAAAAAGCCCAGTGTTTCCCACTGAAATATCAGCATGAAGTAACATAAGCACCAGTAAATGAAGTGTACTGTATTTAGTTACTTGAAAATGTTTTCTGAAAGTCATTTGCACGCAGTTAAATCATCCCTAAATTGTCATCACTTATATTGTTGTCAGAAGCATTAATAGAGGTAATGACTAACCCGTGACGACTCCAGCGATAACTTGGTGTGGGAAGTGCGCAGCCATGTAAACCCTGGACATGCAAACCACCAGCAGCACCAGGCCCGTCAGCATCCACAGGCCGATCTGCAAAAATCTGACAGAGGGTGACAAGGGAACGAGAAGGGATGCTTTTATTTGACTCCTCAGAGAAAAAAAAATGTAAAAGAAATGAATGATTGTATTAACACAGACTAACTTGTAGAGTAAAGGGGGGCATCGTTGCTCTGTTGCAACAGAGAGTAGCGCCGTTACCATCACAAACCAGACCCCAGCTGCACCCATAGCATGACCTGAAGGGCTTCCTGTGAAGTGTAGACTTAGATTTATTCTCAGCCACTTTTCAAAGATACGATTTGTTACAGATGTGTTAAATGAGCATTAGATGTAACTGTAATAATATAACTGTGTTATTCAGAGAAAACAAACATGCAGTGGTGGATGAAATATTAAGATGATTTACTTAAGTGAAGGTCGTGCATTGATAATGTCACTTATTATATTATAATTATAAAGTTGTATTAGATTGTTGTTACTAATGCATCAATATGAAACATGGTTTTACTGTTGCAGCTTGTAAAGATGAAGAAAAATTTAAACTATTTTAGACAAGGATGCAGCTAATTACTGTATTATTTCTATTACCAATTAATCATCAATTAATTGTTTGGTTTGTAAAAAATAATGAGAAAAGCCAAATATTTGCCAAATAATTTTCCATCAGATGACTAATTGATTAATTTTAGCTCTAAATTATAACAAAGCATCATGTTTTATAAGATCATCACAGATGGATCTAATAATTCCACTGTAACAGACACAGTCAGCTGTACCTGGTCCAGTCTCACATGTGATGGGGAACTGGTGCAGAGAAGGGGCCAGGCCTGCTCCATAAAACCGGGTCTCGTGAACCCACCAGTATGGTCTCTCCCCAGAAAGAACCCTGACATGGAAGAAACCAAGAAACTGAACATACAGCTGCTTTTTTCTCTCTTTATGTGTCTCATCATTGCATCTGTTGTTACCATTTCAGGACCAGGTTGAGCCAGTCTCCGATCACGGCCACCCAGAGGAGCCTGAGTCCCGTGTCTCTCCGCAGGTGGAACCAGATTGGGAACAACCAGAAGAAGGTGGTGTGCAGATCAGCCACTGTGGACGCCAGTCCAAACAAGTCCTCATACTTGCTGTACTTGGTCTGGAGATGGACCGCCAGCTCAAGCCCCCAGCTGTGGAGAAGATCCATGATACCACAACCTGAGGATGATGGTCTTGGGTGTTTTGTCTTTGTTGCTGGATAAGTTGCTGCCAAACTCTTTTAGTCAGTCCCCTCTGCTCTGCCTAAGTATGAGCCCCAATGGACTTTACTCAAGGCTAGCAATGTTGTTTGCCTTTGGGACAGTTCAGACAGGTTCCTGAACCTTTACACCCTCCGAGGCCCCCCTCTGCTAATCAGCTGCTACACTTTAGACAGATGAAAACCTATTATTTCTCTTTCAGTAATAAAAGAAAAGTAGCCCAGAGGAAAATGTTACTTTCCAAAGCTTGTTCTTCTACAGCCAAGGAGACAAAGTGATGATTCTCATTTCAGCCTCGTATTTATTTCTATTCTGTCTGATATGTTAAAAAATTCACTAGGAGAAATAGATGAAACAGGAGTCATACCTCTAATGAGTCTGTAAACACAGATAGGTGCAGCTAATCTCATTCACACTCACATGCCGATGATGGCAGAATTGGAGTTAAGCCTTAGCCAAGGACCCGCTGATGTATGGACAGAGTAGAAGCCAGGGATTGAACTACCAACCCCGCGACTGGTGGACAACCATTCTACATCGTCTCGATTTCTCCTGCTGAGTTTTAGGAGAAACATATCAAACAAAGCAGAAGCTTAAATAATGCTGAAACGAGAATCACAATTTTGGCTCAGATCAGCAAAACATCTGAGAAAATCTGTGGATCTATTTTGAAACTTAAAATGAGATATTTTGGATGTCTTTTTGTTCTGGAGGTTAAAAACATGTGAGATGGGAGAAATACAGTAACGTTGTGGTTCCACACAGACCTCAGAGTTGTCCAGGAGAATTAAATGAAACTCTTTCATAGCACTTCTGTTCCCAGTCTCAGCCAGTTGTTTGTGAAACTCATTGACCTTGGCTTACAATTTCCCCCTGCGCCCCTTTGAGAATATAAAGTGTGTCATTTCCCCCCCTCCTGTGCAAGCTTGGGACCCCACTGTGATATGATGCCATTCTTATCATAAACTTGTCCCTCAAAACAAGCTAAAGCATGAGCTCATCTGTGGGGACGTCCCTGCCGGGCTTTGTGTTCGACCTACAACCTGCCAATCTGATTTTTCAGTTTTATCACCTCAGCTTTTACTCAGTCCAAACCCAGTCACTTAATCATTGATCTTCTTATGTAACCTATGGATTACTCCATCGTCCTGACCAGTGACATGTCTTCACCAAATTATCAAAAAACATGTGCATAGCTGAGAAATTATTACCAAGAGGCTGCGTGTGGAGAAAATATCTTCACAGTTAGTTTTAGTCTAGAGCTGAGCACCGTGGAGTATGTCCTAAGAAGTTAAGAGGACATGCAGAACAGTTAAAAAAATATGTGTCATGCTGAAAACTGTTAGTTTGAATGCGGTCAGTTTAATTTGGGTCACAATTATGACTCACAGCAATCGGTGAACTGACTTCCTCTCTCTGTTACGTACGGTAGTTCACTGATAAAGACGTCCATTGACGTTTTGGCTTTCCGCTATCTTTCCCACTTGTTTATGTGACAAACCACCGCAACTCTAGTCCCAGTGTTTTATTACACATGTGCAAGGTCCAAAGATCAGCATGTGCATGCGTTTGGGTAGTGGGTCCCACTGGTATAAAACCAACCAGCTGTGTCACTGATAACAACAGTCCCTTTTCTTGTCTAGCTCACTTACACTTCACTAGATCCTTCTCTGGGATTTCTCCCTGACGAAGATGCTTGATGCTGTCATGGACGCCATGCAGGGTTTTGGGGTGAGCACCACTCACTACCTGCAGAGCAACTATCAGGACGCCCAGAGCTTGTTTCTCTGGGTGTCCTGGGCGGCGGATCTCAGGAACACCTTCTTCATCTTCTTCCCACTTTGGTTTCACCTGCGGCCGTCAGTGGGCATTAAGCTCATCTGGGTGGCTGTGATTGGAGACTGGCTGAACTTGGTGTTCAAGTGGTGAGTGAAGCTTTGAATCTTAGGTTGTGAAATCAAAGTAGGTAACAGTTCTTTTTAGATGATAACTGAATGCATGTTTCTGTTTTCTGCTTCAGGATTCTGTTTGGGGAGAGGCCTTACTGGTGGGTCCATGAGACGCCTTATTATGCAAACACTGTCCCTCCTCACATTGAGCAGTACCCCATGACCTGTGAGACGGGGCCAGGTGAGATATGTCACTATACATGCATGGCTGGATTGAACTGCTTGGGGGTTTTAAAAAAAGCAGCTGGACCCCTACCTAATTATTACATGTGGTAATTTGATTAACAAGACATTCATTTACACATGTAAGTATAATTTGAGCTGCAAAACTAAAGTCTAGATTTGACACCAGACATTAGGATTGTGCAGACAATCAAGCCGGACACACCTTAGCCCTTATCTGTTGTGTTTTAGAGGTGCTTTTTCCCACATAGAGCCACAATGTTTAGGGCGTTTTGGCAGTTGCCAGCTTTGTACTGTTTGTAATCCATCCTTGTAATCAGCGGATACTCAAAAGTAATAGGATACTACAACTATGTAAAAAGATAATCTATTTGAAGTGAAAGTGAAAGTGTACTTAAGTAAATGTACATCACTAAAATGTAGTTAAAGTATCAGGTATTTTATCCCTGTGACTTATAGTGTGCAAATGATCATATATTAGCAAACAGTAAGAAGCTGTTATAACGAGTCTAGTTTTATATACACTTTAGTCTGGGGGGGGGGTTGTAAGATAATTAATGTGTGTGAAAAAATCTGTCATATTTTTGGTGTAATATCAGATAAGTGATTGTTTATCATGTTTTTCAAAGTAAAACTTTTATTAGAAAAATAATTAAAGCTGTAGGTGAGTAGAAATGGAATAAAATAGAAATACTCAAGCACTACTACTTCAGTGCAGTACTTGAATAAATGTACTTGTTACTTTCACCACTTTCTGTAATAGTAATAACTTCTGATAAATGTTTGGTCTTCGTTCATACATTTAATCAAAAGTGAATGCATCTGTGTCTGATACTGATCCCTACTCTCCCTGTTGGTGTCATCCAGGCAGCCCGTCCGGCCACGCCATGGGAGCTGCAGGTGTCTACTACACCCTGGTGACCTCCATCCTGGCCATTGTGGCCAGCAAGAAGAAACAGGGGAGCAGCAAAGACTGGTGAGACAACAAAACCAAACAACAGCTTCACTTTTGCTCTCTCGTCCCTGCTGATGTCAGGGGTTGTTTACTGTTTCCTTCCACTCGCAGCTTATCACTGCAGACACCGTATGTGTGCTGTGCTGTGGTTGATCATTGACTTCTGATAGAGGGATTACAGGGGTTGTTTTGATCTCCAGGCAGCTAAAGTTCTCATGACAAGCAAAAAAAATGGATCAAGTGTTACACTGCTTTGTTGACTTGTTTGTTTTGGTGCCAGACTGGTTTGAAGCAGTGAGCCTTAGGGAATCTATCCTGTCTTGCTTCAAGGTTTGTGTAACAGAATTTGTCTGGATTTGTATTTTCAGGTATCTTAAGGCTCTTCTGTGGACAATATTCTGGGGAGTCCAGGTGTGTGTCTGTCTCTCCAGGGTCTTTATTGCTGCCCACTTCCCCCACCAGGTTGTTGCTGGTGTCATCACAGGTCAGTATGGAGATTTTTAAATCTTTAATTTTAGAACAACCAGCTTTGAATAGAATAAGCCTGTACTGACAACAGGTTTATTTCAAGCCAAGTGCATTATTTCTGACCAAATATCTTTTTACTATTAACTGGAAATAAAAAATATAACGTCACAAATTTCTAAGCTGGAAAACATGATTGGCATAGTTGACGTTTTTGCATGTGTTCATTTCAGCATAGTAATAATATAATATAGTTAAGTCAGGAAGCCTGTCTGTAGCCTAGGAGACAAAATCCAGGGCAAACAAATGTGTGCACACCACTTAGATCTTCTCACATTTGGACCAAGGTGGCTGCACAGTAAGAGAATAATGTTCAGAGAGACATCAGTAAGAAAAGCAACCAGAAAACCCTGGATTTTGAAAAGTGGTGGGAGGACACGCTGTGGTTTAATATATAATACATACATAAAGTATTGATTTGGGATTTTCACCATGTTTCGTTTGAAGGTATGATTGTAGCTGAAGCCTTCAACAGAACTGAATGGATCTACAGCGCCAGCATGAACAAGTACTTCTTCACCACTCTCTTCTTGACCTCCTTCGCTGTTGGCTTCTACCTCCTGCTCAAAGCTCTGGGTGTAGACCTGCTGTGGACCCTGGAGAAAGCTCAGAAGTGGTGCATCAGGCCTGAGTGGGTCCACCTGGACACCACACCCTTCGCCAGCCTCCTGCGTAACATGGGCACCCTGTTTGGCCTTGGTCTGGGGCTACACTCGCCTCTGTACACCGAGACCAAGAAGAGCAGCAGCACTTTGGTCAAAGCAGGCTGCATCATCAGCTCTCTGTTCCTGCTGCACCTGTTTGACTCAGTCAAGCCTCCCACACACACCGCGGCCCTGTTCTACCTGTTGTCCTTCTGCAAGAGCGCCACCGTGCCTCTGGTCACTGTTAGCATTATCCCATACTGTGTGAACGGAGCTCTGAGCCTGCAGAGCAGAAAGCGGCTGTGAGCAGTAATGTGAGAATCGAAGGACTAATGAAATAGAACTGCAGAGTCTCTTCTAGATGAGCAACACTCAACTCTGATGCTTATTGCATTTATGAAGGTAACTGATGCTCAGGAAAGGCAGACAAGATCAACGGGGAATTGTCACTTGTGTCATTTGGACACTGAACTTTTTGTGCACTGTGTGACACTAAGTGAAAGCACTATTCTAAATTTAGCTAAATATCATAATTACAACAGTTTCAGGTTCCTGGAAAAGGACAAAAAATCAGCATGAGTCCAGCAAGTGAACGCATGCTTACAGTTGCTGTTAAACCAGACATTTGACAATCATTCATAGTTTTAATATGGTCTAATATGGTTTAAACTGTAATAATAGTGTATTTTAAATGTTTTCATTCTTGAGACAGGTTTGAATATTTTGTAATAAAATTTTTGAAATGCATTAAGTGACTTGGTTTTACTGCATCATATAATTATACTCATTGTCAGGATTTAGTCACGAAAGTCTCCACTTCCTAGTGGTGGAAGAACTGCTGAGATAACTTACACAGGTAAAAGTACCTCAAAGTAGTAATACTTACTACTTAACTAAAAGTGTTGCATTCACATTTATGTCATCAGCAAAATCTCCTTTTAAGTAGTTAAAGTGCTTTGTTAGGGTTACACAATGTAATTTTTAAAATCGTAGATTAGATTAGTGTGTAACCAACTACTTTAACAGTAGTACTTCAAGTTAAAAATGACTGTTACTGGTAGTCTCTTCATGGCAGTTGTGCATTCTGTATCTCTTTGAGATTGTTTTCCAATCTTTGTGGTTGTTTTCTGTCTCCTTATAGTTCGAGTCTCTTTGACTTCCTTTGTCTCTTTGCAGTTGTCTTTTGTGTCTCTGTGGTTGTTTTGTGTCTTTGTGATTGTTTTATTTCTCTTTGTGGTCATCTTGTGTCTTTTTCTGGGTTGTTTCACATTTTCATGGCCATCCTGTGGTGTATGTTACTGATCTAAGTTTCATCATAAGCAGCATATATTTTAATTATTATTACCGGTAATGTGTAACAAACTACTTTATACATTGTTGGAGATTATGTATCGTATATTCAACTAATTTGAACTTTGATAGTACCCAGATACTGTGAATCTGGTGCTATTAAAAGTAGAGTAGAAGCTTGGTTACAACTAGAGTATATACTGTATATATTTGTTTGCTGGATCACCGGTTCCTGTTCCTGTTTGCACTGTGCTGGATGTAAAGAAAAGTATCTACTAGTATCATTATGATGATACTAAAAACAACTTAAAATCATATTGATTTTCAAGCAAGTTGTGGAATTACAATACATATCTTTTTCCCCATGATTTCAAAGAGGATTTATGGATGTTTATCATAAAAATAAGACAAAGCTTCAATATCCTTAAGAAGGGGAACTCCCGCTGTCCCTATTAGATTAGATTAAATTAATAATTATAATAATAATAATGACAGACTGTACTTTATTGATCCCCTTGGTGAAATTGTTGTTGGACAGCTGCAGTAGATGATGGTGCTACTACAAGGTTTCGGTGTAGAACCAGGAGTCAAACCACTGACCCTGGAGTTCATAGGCAACTGTTCTACCAACTGAGCTACATGCCATCCCAGATTAGATTAGATTAGTTGTTATTGTAATTTTATTGCACCATTGTTAGTGTTTTTAATTATTTTGTGAATGTTTGTTATTTAAAGGAGCAGGATGAGCATTGTAACTTCAGGCTGTGGTTTGGAACTGACCCATGTCACGTATAGTTTTACTATAAAATAAAAAACAAAAAAAAAGTTTGACCTAAAAGATGCTAATCTCAGCAGGCTTTGTAGTAAAAAAGGGCAGTTAAATTACACTTTAATTCTACCTCAGTGAAGAAGAGTGTGACTGCAGTGAAATCAAACTGACGACACTGCGTTTTGTCCCAGTCAGCTGCAACGTGCAACATTTGTTCCCAAACGTGCCATTTAACAGAAATTGTGCACACACACTCATGAGCCCCCCACCAGAGCCCTCATGCTCTATTTTGGCTTTTGTATAACCTCCTATAGTAAACATATCATTTTGGCAAAGCTGGATAAATCAATAATGCAACCCAAAAACCTGGCCTTTAGCCTGCCGCGCAGTGATGACATAGATCCACACGTCATTTGGCTGCGTATCAGTCAACGTACATGAGGTCAACGGTGCAGGCTGAACATTCAATATTTGTCTGTGTTCTGCAGAGTGCATGCGTGACGCCCCTGACGAGTCCTGGGTTATGATAACCATTTGTGTGTCACTGCTGTTACAAAACATATGACAGTTCTGTGAAGCTACATCCCCTATGATCCTCAGAGCTGTCAATAAAAAGAGAAAATCAATCTGAGAAGTAAGAAAAAAGAAGAATTACAGGTATACAAAACTATGCACAACAAACTACTATTGATAAAATGTAAAGTAAAAGTAAAAACATGTCTGGAGATAACTATGTAAACTAGACAGTTGAAGTTTAATTGACAATAACACATTAAGAATTGCAGGAACAGACTGTGTCTGCTGTATTAAAAGTACAGATTTAGGAAAATGTGTAACTTGGTTATGGGTAATGTGCATGCAGGAATTATAGTCTGCAGGCCGTTTGTTAACATATTTTGTTGTATGTGAATTTCTAACCTTCATTTAATCAAGATCTTTTTTTGCAAAAGAGACCAAAGTTCAGCAGAAAAAAACCCCATAAAACCATTTACAGTATGTGGCACCGGCGAAGAAAAGTGGCAAAAGCAAAAGTATCAGAGACGTGAATTGAATGAATGAATTTATTGTTTTGACTAAATACAACTAAAAATCCAAAATGGGACTACATGACACACAATAATATTATATACAAACATGCACCAAAGAGATGCTCATTTCTGCGAACCTGACAGTGACATGTGACAGTAAAACATTTCTACACAGAAACTCATATCACCGAACTGCGATAGCAATAGATGTAACAGTAAATATATCTAATACACTCCCTGGTCACTTTATTAGGTACATCCTAATAGACTGACCATCTTAATATGATGGACTCCGGTACGACTCCACCTCCCACTATGACCTCAACAATAAACATATGGTAAAATTAACAAAAACTGAGAAATTATAACCTTGTAAAAGCAGAATTCAGGGCAGAGCTGCTGCATTGGATTGCATTAGATTGTAGTTAATTGATAAAATAATTCAGAAGATCACCTCTGACTGTTCACCTGGACTTTTAGTACATATTACATCACACCTGTTATGTAGGTTTAGGTTTAAACTTTGGTATGTTGAGTTTTGAAAATTATTACCTGTAAATTGTATGTTCTTACTTCAAAATAGTTGTAATAAATGTTCATTTGAGAAAATCTATCTGGGTCATAAAGCCCAGATGCATCTTATAACTCGTGTATTATTTTTATTATTACGTTTTAATAATTTATAGTATTTACAGTATTTCATGTGTACGGACACCAGGTGGCGGTGTTGCGCCATCAAACGCAAAGATTAACCGAAAGAAGAAGAAGATGCGGAAGCAGTGTGGCAGGTCTTTTCTTGAGCTGTTAGTTTGTTTCATGTTTTTGTTGGAAAACTCTTCTTTTTATTTTGTGCTCACCGACTGAAGAAAGTATTTCGTACCGGAGCATGATGTCTGAAATGCAGGTGTTGAGGAGACTGTCGGCAGCTGCAGAGCAGATTCTTCATGTTGTGGAGACGATGATAGCGACACCACAGAGAAAGATGCTGCACACAAACGGTTTTTAAACTCAAGACACTTTTTAATAAGTCAACTTAACACATCTACGTTTCATATTATTTTGCGTCTGCAGATAATTTGTTATAAAGTTATACTAAATGTCACATTCGAAGGTTTTTATTATTTCTTTTCTCGCTAGTTTCATTAATGTTAACTTTTGCCCGCGTTGGGAAAGATACACAAAACGACTGTGTCATATGAAGCCATTGTGTGTTTTTTCCGATTTTTGTAGTCGTTTTGTGTCTCTTTGGAGTCGCTTTGTGCCTTTGTAAGATTGTATTTTGATCTTTGTAGTTGTTTTGTGTCTTCTTGTCAGTTTGTGTCTCTTTGTAGTTGTGTTTTTGTCTTCTTGTAGTCGGTTTGTGTCTCTTTGTAGTTGTTTTGTGTCTTCTTGTCAGTTTGTGTCTCTTTGTAGTTGTGTTTTTGTCTTCTTGTAGTCGGTTT
>JAUMHL010000012.1:16464638-16537808 GCA_032362345.1 Sandelia bainsii | reverse complement strand
TCGGTTTGTGTCTCTTTGTAGTTGTTTTGTGTCTCCTTGGAGTCGGTTTGTGTCTCTTTGTAGTTGTTTTGTGTCTCTTTGTAGTCAGTTTGTGTCTTCTTGCAGTCAGTTTGTGTCTTCTTGCAGTCAGTTTGTATCTACTAGGATTGTTTTCCTATCTATCTGTTTTATGAATGTTTTGTGTCTTCCATGGTCTCTCTGGGATTGTCGTCTGATCTCTGAGGTGGTTTTGTGTCTCTCTCTTTTTATATTAATTTAGTCTCCACATTGTTGTCATATGATTGTTTTGTGTTTCATATTCATTTAGTCTTTTTGCTGTTTTGTTTTTCCTTATGGTTGCTTTGTTTCCAGATTTTACATCTCTTTGTGATTGCTTTGTTTCAGTTTTTTGTGGTCATTTGTGTATTTATGGTGTATGTTACATGTCTAAAACATCTGTTTTTCTTATCTAATCTTAGGTTAATTCACTGAAGCATCTATAAGAGTTCTCAGTAGCAAGAAGTTACATTAAGTTTCAGTTTATTTGGACGGTTATTTAACAGCCCTGCAATAAATCCTAACTGTTCAGTTTTCATGCTTCTTTTTTAAAATTTTCTTTCTTTCCTCCAGAAGTGTCACCTGAACAGCAGAGTGCAGTTGGGCAAAAGCAGCTGTCGATGGCTGCCGATGAGATATTTAGGATCCTGGAGAATTTGATGGGTGAGTATGTGGCAAACTGCAAATTACTGGACATCACATTAAAAACTGAGGCAGATGTACATAAAACAAAAATTGTGCATCAAATATTGTACATTTATATTACAAGAATTGTTATTTTGTCACATTTGTAATAATATACTGGTATTAAGAGCATCTTTGACAACTTTATTGGGACATCACACATTAATAAACATCACTGTAAATGTAAATGTAAATATGTAAAATCTGCTCTCCCCGGACAATGTCACACCTGAAAGTTAAACATGAAGTGTGATATCATTTCTCAAATATTTATAGATGTTCTGCATTATGTAACAAAGCATTTATTTATTTACTCAGTCAGTCATGAGTATAATTAGGATAATTTATGGCTTTTTTTGTTCCTCATGCACTTTATAGGAAATATGATCATGTTCTTGGGTGTTGGTATTTATCGCCTTAAACTGTACAGTATTTCCATGCTGGATTTTCTCTCCTGTGTTCCTCTCAGACAGACTGCCGCTCTCTGCACCAGGCAGAGCAGCAGAAATGTGAGCAGTGCAGGAGCTCCAGCCGAGACCAGGACACATCAGCTCCACCACAGTTTAAAGATGCAGCTACGGAGACAGATCCTGAGTTAATCAATGGTGAACCATCACATCTTCACCAAACACGGAGCACAGGAAAGAGCACTGTAACTAGGATGGAAACAGAGACTCAAGGAGAGCAGTGTGGAGCGCCATCTAGTGACCAGGAGATTGTGTCATTAAAAAATCCTGAACCTGGGAGTGAAGATATTTATGAGCAATCAGTTAAATCAAACAAAACACGTCAGAGACTAAGACAAAGTCAAGGTGCAGACTGCTGGAAAATGTGTGGAGGTTCTTTCCGTAAGGACGCCGCTGAGAAGGAAATGAAAATTGAGCCACCTAAAATTGCTCCAACAAACAAGAACCAAACTACAGGACAGAGTTGCTGCAGAATATGTGGAAAGTTTTTCTGGTACAAACGTTCTTTTCTTAAACATGTACTTAAGCATGAGCAGAGCACAGATCTGTGTGGGGTCTGTGGAAAACATTTGGACTCTGTCGAGAGCTTGAAGATGCATTTGCAAGCGCACAACGAAGAAAATAGCTGCCGGGATAAAACGGATGACAGACAGTCATCGTCAGAGTGCTCTGACCCTGACAGTAAAGTGGCTGACAGCCACGAGGACTGGAAGGAAAATGAAGGAACTGACAGCAACAGAGATAGTGATAAGGATGAGAGCAATAGGGAATCTTGTTCACAAAAGACAAAGTCAGAAACAAAAATTCAAGCATCAAACACACGTAAGAGAGCGAAGAACAAGGGCTGTAAAGATCTATCACATCTGAAGTACTGCTGTAGTGTGTGTGGCAAGTCTTTCTGCTACAGGGCTTCATTTTTGAAGCATGTGCAAGAAGAAGAGAGGACTACAAATGTGTGTGGTGTGTGTGGGAAACCTTTTGAGACTGCGGAGAGCTTGAGGCTTCACTTGCAAACTCACATCAGGACGAATGACTGCGAGGTTTGTGGCAAACATTTTGACGGCCTCAAACAACT
Source organism: Sandelia bainsii (assembly GCA_032362345.1). NCBI lineage: Eukaryota > Metazoa > Chordata > Actinopteri > Anabantiformes > Anabantidae > Sandelia > Sandelia bainsii. The sequence continues at coordinate 16,535,546 of JAUMHL010000012.1, read as the reverse complement.
GGAGATGCACATGAGAACCCACACGGGAGAGAAGCCGTACGTCTGCAGAGTCTGCGGCAAAGCTTTTGCTCAAAATGGAAATCTAATGGGGCACATGAGAGTTCACACAGGGGAGAAGCCGTATGTGTGCAGCGTGTGCGGTCAGAGCTTCGGCTTTAAAGAGTACATGATGGCTCACATGAGAATCCACACAGGGGAGAAACCGTTTCTGTGCAGCATCTGTGGGAAAGGATTCAGACAGAGGGGGACTCTGAAGACTCACATGATGATGCACACAGGAGAGTCGACATCTGCGACAAAAAGTTCTACAACAGTGGGGCGCTGAAAATCCACATGAGGGCGCACACAGGCGAGAAGCCGTACCTGTGTAACGTTTACGGGAAACGCTTCACCGCTGGCAGCTCGCTGACCAAACACATGGGTGTCCATGAAGGACAGCGAACGCACCGCTGCAGTGTCTGCGGCGAAGGATTCTCAAGGAAAGAGGATCTGAAAAAACACGTTCAGACTCACGGGAACGACTCACAGATGACAAGTCTTTAACCCCGAGACTGATATTTTGTTTCTGAGATTGATATGTGCAACTTAAACAATTAGAAACTTAATTGGCAACAATTTTGATAATAGATTTGTTGTTTTCTACACGTTACCTACCTCCAGCTTCACATTTGTGATCAGTTGCTGTTTGTCTATAGAAAATTGATCAGTTTGGGGTTTGGACTGTTGATCAGACTAGAGAAGACATTTGGACACATCAAATAGTTTACTACTCTGATATTAGTAGATTTATTTCTCTTGATATTTCAGTTTGCAAATTTTTTCATATTTGTTCAAATTCAAGCCTGTGTTACATGTTTCGTAGCCTCTATATTTTACGTTCTGTGTTGTGTTGTCTTCTCCAGAAGATTCTTCTGAAAAGATTTATAATGTCATTAAGGCCTGAACAGAAAATCAAATGGCGACTTTTCGACTGTTACAGTTTATACTAAACTAAGTGAACTGTTTGTTGGACAAAACACATTTTAATTGGTGATTCTGATGGTTTATAGAACAAACGATTAAAGGCTCGATTAAGAAAACGGTTGGCGGATTGTTTGAAAATTATAATGATGATTATTTGCAGCCATACTAGCTGCACATAATAGTTGAATAAAACAATATAAGACCATGAATAAAAACTATGTTAATTTTGTTGTCTGGAGAGTTTTCCCTTTAATTTGACATTTTGTGACGTTAATTTTAGTTGACCAAATTTTATAATATTGATCAGTTTACTTGTATGTGGATGTGAAGCACCTTGAATTGCAACCGTGTATGAAAAGTGCTGTATCTTTGCATTTTCACCGATCTACTACCACTTTAGTTCTGTATATTTATACATCGTTTTTTCCTCTCTTGTCTCTGTGATGTTGTTGTAGATGATAATGATCTGATCATGCTTTTGTGCAAACTGAAGACAAATTTCTACTTGAGAAAAAGGGAGAGGCACAGAGCTTGTATGGTCATGTGCTTGGGAGAGAAAGAACACAGGGTTAGAGGATAATAATAATAATAAAAATCATAATTATTATTTTAAACAAATGTCATGACGTCTCAAATTTAAACATTCATAGCATTTATTTTTAAAGCATTTCGCGTGTGGAGCATCACAGGTTTAAAACCACACGGTGGCGGTATTGTGCCGTCAAGTTTACCGACAGCAGAAGAAGAAGCGGAAGCAGTATGACTTCTTTTCCGTCCATGCTTCTGTTTCCATGTACACAAACTGTATGAGGTGGATAAACTCTCGTTAAATCCTCAGATCATTGCTGCTGGTTCATCATGTCTGAGATTCAGGTGGTCGTCGAGAGACTGTCAGCTGCAGCTGCACACCGGGTCTGTTAACTTCTTACTAACGAAGACGATCTGCTTTCTGTATAAGAGTGTCTGCAGGTTTTCTACCAGATTATAGGACAATGACTCTTCACCCTCCTTTGTGCTGTTGGGAGTAAAACGCCTGTTCTGGAGGAGACACACAAACCTCCAAAACAACCCGCACTGTGCAATCTGTGGTTATTGTGTCATTTTCTTTTAAAATCTTAGTTGACACCGTCTCTCTTTGTAGCTGTTTTTGATGTGTAATTCGGCAAATCAAATCAAAGGCAAAAAAAAAAAAAAAAACGAACCAAAAAAAGAGTAGAGAGTTGAAACCATCAGATTGATTGGGTGAGGATTGATCATGTGACTGCAGGCTTAGTCCTCCCAGCATGCACTGGGGAAATTTAAATTGAATTATGTATATTTAGGTACATTTATGTGTGTTTCTGCATTTCACTGTTACTGATGTGATTTTGTAAATAAATTTTATTTGTTGCTCATGCACACACACTTTTCTTGTAATGGATTCTGTCTTCTCTCTGACAGACTGCTGCTCTCTGGGTCGGGTTGTGAGCTGAGTCCAGAAAACACCAGCTCCCCCACAGTTTAAAGACCCGTCTACCGAGACAGATCATGAATGAGTCCACAGTAAACTCACACATTTTCACAAAGTGCAGAAAAGGACACCTTAACTATGATGGAATCACAGCATGGTCATGTGCCACCTAATGACAATGATGTGTCTGCAAAAAATCCAGAAGCCAGGAATACTGATAAAGAGTACTTACACGTACTGAAACAGAGCACAGATCTGTGTTGGGTCTGTGGAAAACATTTGAAGTCTGCTAAGAACTTGAAGGTGCATTTACAAACGCACAGTAAGGACTACTGCAAGGAGTGGAAGGAAAGCGAAGGAACTGATAGTGACGGCAACAGCGATAGTGACGAGAAAAAAGAAGGATCTCGTTCAAAAGAGGCAAAAACAAACATTCGAACCTTAAACAATCTGTGTTGGATCTGTGGAGAGTGTTTTAACTCTGCAAAGAACTTGAGGGTGCACTTACAAACACAACATAAAGACAGCTACAAGGACTGTAAGGAAAGTGGAGGAGCTGATAGTGACGAAGACAGTGATAAAGACCAGACAAAAGCTAAATTTCAGCCTACAGATTATCTGTGTTGGGTCTGTGGGACATTTTTGAGCTCTGCTGAGACATTGATGGTGCATTTACAAACGCACAATGAGGAAAATGGCTGCAGGGACTAAACAGATGACAACGCATTGCCTGACACAAACTATCATTGTCATTGAAGAGGAAATTAGTTCGGATGGTCAGGAGCAACCCAGGAGGCGTTAAGTTACAAGTCTGCCACAAACTCGAAACTGCTGAAACATCAGTGTCACCGTTTACAGTCAAGCCACTTTTAAGGCTGCCGTTCAAGAAAGATTCCTCTGCTTCAAAATCGACACCTTCAAACTTCACTAAAGTTTGCAGGTGACTACATGGACAAAGCAAGAGCCTTCTGGAGGAAAGTTTTATAGTCAGATGAAACAAAGATTTAGTTGTTTGGCCACAGTGACCAGAAGTATGTTTGGAGGAGTAAAGGTGAGAGAACACTGTACCTACTGTTAAGCACTGTGGTGGTAGCGTTATGCTCTGGGACTGTTTTGCTGCCAGTGAACCTGCTGCATTGCACAAAGTGAATGGAATAATGAAGAATGAGGATTACCTCAGGATTCTTCAGCATAACAGGACACCAGTCCCAAACACATATCAGTATGGAATGGATAAAGCAGGCTAACATTGAACTTTTGGAGTGACCTTCCCAAAGTCCTGACAGCAATCCTATCAGAAGGATGTGGATCGTGCTTAACAGTCAGGTCTGTTCCAGAAAACAAACACATATAGCTGAACTCCAGCATTTCTGCCACAGAGAGAGTTCAAATATATATTGGAAAAAGGCTTGTTGATGGCTACCAAAAGCGTCTGCTGAAGGGAAAACTTGCTAAGGGACATTTAACCAATAATTAGGCGTGCTCTATGTGTGTTTGTTTGTTTTTATTTATCATTTTGACCAACGGAACCCAACAGAAATTAAAGCCTGTGCGTCAAAGTCTTATTGGTTGCTGTTTTTATTTTGAATTATTCTGCCTCAGGAAAAAAGTTGTTTCAAATGAATCAAAGCCCAATATTGTCACATTTATGTCCACAACTGTATGTAAACTTACTACTGCAACTATACATATACGTTCACTGCATTTCTTTAATTTCCTTCTAAATTAAAGTTTAGATTTAAGGTTTACAAGGACATTCAAAACTAAAGTTTGCAGGAATGAGACCTGTTATGTGGAGGGAAAGCACAGCCCTCAGGTCTGACGGCACTGACATGTGGTTTCTAGTTGTACGTTTGTGATATATAGAAACACTCCCCTTTTGTTCTGTCATGATGGATCTTGTTCACACCCCTAACCTGGTGAGACATTGTTTAAAAACTCAGTAAATGAAAAATGATAACTTTGTGGTTCCCTTGGCGTGATTCCCCAGGCACCCCAGCTGCAGAGGTTTCAGCTTTAGATTTTTAATCAAGTTGTTAAAAATCAGATTATCTGTTATTATGTAATTTACTGTAGCTTTTCAAACTATTCTAAATCACTCAGTGACTTATTTCTTTTCATTTTCACCAAGCTGCTTCTACTATAGTGTATTTAAACATGGTTTTCTTCTGTTGTCTGTGTGGTTTTAAATATAGCTTCAGTTTTTCACTTGTCAGTGCTGCTGTATAAGACAAAGACTCTTTCTATTTTGTGCTTACTGCTTTTTGCTTACAGATGTGAACAATAAAGTTGTTTGATTTGAATTAGAGGCCTATGTACATATATAGTTATATATATATATATATAGAACTATATATATGTATATATATAACTATATATATATATATATATATATAGTTATATATATACATATATATATATAGTTATGACAGAAAAAATTACAGGCTATGCATCATATAAAAAAGTATTTTTTATATTGTGTCAAAGGCTCAATAAAAGCCTCAGTTTTAAACTTTAATAGTTTTTCTGGTCATTTGCAGTATTTCATGTGTGGAGTATTATATGTTTTAAACACACGGTGGCGGTATTGTGCCGTAAGTTTAACCGGCAGCAGAAGAAGAAGACGGCGGCGGAAGCAGTGTGGCGTCTCTCTGCATGTACACAAACTGCATGTGTGGAGAAATGTTTGTTAAATCCTCACATATTGCTGTTGGTTCATCATGTCTGAGATTGAGGTGGTTGTCGAGAGACTGAGCAGCTGCAGAGGAGAAACTTAATGCTGTGGAGACGATGCTGCTGCTGCACAAACCAGGTCTGTAAACTCAGTTTACTTTGTAATAAGTCACTTCTTATAGATCCTAAAAAGTATAAGTAGGACTAGTAAAACTAGTCCGTTTATCAGAGGCATTAGAAATGGCTGAGGGTTGATCAACTGACTGCAGGAGCACTGCATGGCCTAAACCTCCCAGCATGCACTGGGCTAATTGCCTTATGTATATTAGGTACATTTCCACATGTTTCTGCATTTTACTATTACTTGCGTTTTATTTTGTATTTTGGTTAATTTGACTGAGGAATATGGCTTCTTTTGTTCGTCATGCACACTCAAATTGTGGCTGCAGGAGTTGGCATTTGTTGTCATTTACAGTGTTTAGTTATTGGACTTTCTCCCCTGTCTTCCCCTCTGACAGACTGCTGCTCTCTGGGTCTGGCTGTGAGCTGAGTCCAGAAAAGACCAGCTCCACCACGATGTAAAGGCGCATCTACTGAGACGGATTCACGGTAAGCCCTCACGTCTCCATCAAACACAAACCGCAGGAAAGGCATCTTAACTATAATGGAGCACTGTCCGGCGCCTCCAAATGACCACGACTTTCTGTCTGCAAGAAATCCAGTGAAGATAACAATACTGATAGAGAGCAGACATACTTGCATGTACTAAAGCATGAGCGGATCACTGATCTGTGTTAGAAAACTTTTGAACTCCGCCAAGAGCTTGAAGGTGCATTTACAAACACACAATAGGCAAAATACCTACAGGAATCAAATGCGTGACAGTCAGTCATCAGCAGAGTGCTCTGACGCTGAGAGTAAGGTGGCTGACAGCCACGAGGACTGGAAGGAAAGAGAAGGATCTGATCATGATGGGGACGGCGATAAAGATGAGACCAAAGAAGGACTATGTTCAGAAGAGACAAAAATTCAAACTTTAAACAATCTGTGTTGGGTTTGTGGGAAACTTTTGAACTCTACCGAGAGCTTGAAGGTGCATTTACAAATGCACAATGAGGAAACTAGCTCTAAGGATCAGATCGATGACAAACAGTCATTGGCAGAGTGCTCTGATGTTGAGAGTAAAGTGGCTGACTGCTACAAGGACTGGAAGGAAAGTGAAGGAACTGATAGTGATGTAGGCAGCAATGAAGAAGAGCTCAAAGGAGAACCTTGTTCACAAGAGACAACAACGTCAAATGAGTACTGCTGTAAAGTGTGCGGCAGGTATTTCTGCACCAAAGGTTGGTTCTTGAGGCACGTGCGAGAAAACGAGAACGATACAGATTTGTGTGGTGTTTGTGGGAGACATTTTGAGAATGAGGAGGGCTTGAGGCTTCACTTGCAGACTTACATCAGAGCGAATTACTGTGACGTTTGTGGCAAACATTTTGACGGCCCGAAAAAAGTGGAAATACACATGAGAGCCCATACGGGAGAGAAGCCGTACATCTGCAGTGTCTGTCGCAAAACCTTTGCTCGGAACAGTTCTTTAAAGGATCACATGAGAATTCACACAGGGGAGAAGCCGCATGTTGGCAGCGTGTGCGGTCAGAGCTTCATCTCTAAAAGGTTCATGATGGCTCACATGAGAATCCACACAGGGGAGAAACCGTTTCTGTGCAGCGTCTGTGGGAAAGGATTCAGAGAGATGAGGTGTCTGAAAATGCACGCGATGATCCACACAGGTGAGAAGACGCAGCGATGCACCATCTGTGACAAAAAGTTCTACCACAGCGGAGCATTGAAAATCCACACGAGGTCCCACACAGGCGAGAAGCCGCATCAGTGTAAAGTTTGTGGGAAAAGGTTCGCTGCCGGCAGCTCGCTGACCAAACACAAGGCCGTCCACGGAGGGGAGCGAACACACTGCTGCTTCATCTGCCGTAAAAGATTCTTGAGGAAAGAGGATCTGAACAAACATGTTCAGACTCACAGGAACTAATCCACACAAGTGCTGCCTGTTATAAAGGAGCAGTTCAGCATTTCAGGAAATATAAAGTCTTTCTGAGAATGAGATGAGAAGATTACTCTCATCTCATGTACAGTTGAAACAGTAAGACAGAAATGTAAATTGTAATGAATTTTCAAGCAGAAGTACTTTAGCTACCTCCAGCTTTGTATTTCTTTTGATTAGACTTTTAAAAGACATCATGTGGCTGATTTTCACACATAAATTCAAGCCTTTGTTAGATGTTTTATAACATCTGTATTTTACATTCTGTGCTATAGTGTTGTACAGCAGACTTCTGTAAAAGGAGATTTATAATCTCATTAAAGCATTTTACTGGTTAAATAAGTTTCTATTAAAGCAGCAGCAGCTGGTCGATTAATCAAATGGATGATGAACTGAAAATTAATCAGCAACTTTATTGCTAATCCATTTATCGTTTACTTGCAATAGTTTGACCGCTCCAGGCGCTCAAATGAGAACATGTTGCTTTTCCCTGTCTTACATTAAACTCAACAGAATGTCTTGTTTTGTACTGTTGCTCACCCTTTTTCCCCTCCAAGAAATATTTAGCTACAGGTGTCACTGTTTTCTGATGCTTTATAGAACAAATGATTATTTAAAAAGGAAACAATTGGCTGTTGAATCAATCACGTGATAATTATTTGCAGCTATATTATATACATTTACTAAACTAAACAATAGATTAATTATATTAGAAAATTATATAATTACAGATTATTTGGTAGTGAGCTGTAGGATCAATCTATAGCTTGTTTTCATCTCTTTCTGAGCAAACATATGATCAGTTACTTTATACTTCACTGTAAGATAATTAGCCAGAGAGGCAGTGCTCACACTCGGTGAAGAACATTTTACTCTTAGTACTTCATAAGTGTAATTTATATACAGTTAAGCTGCTACGTATTTGAACGGTGACACACTGTTGTCTGTGTTTACCAGCAGAGTTGGTTTGAAATTGAACAAGATGTGCTAAAAGTGTAGACCGGCACCTTTCATTTAATGGCTTGGTTGAAAATATTAGATGATCTGTGTTTACGTAGACCCCGGTTTTAGTACTTGGTTGCAGTTTCTTTGCAGGCAGTGACTGCCTGAAGCCTGGAACACACGGACATCATGCTAGACTTTTACCACAGCTGTCTTCATGTCCTGCTGGTCTTTGGGGTGTTTTGCTTTCAGTGTTGCCTTTGGCTCGTATTTCACATATGAAATACAAATGTAGTTGGATTCAGGTCAGATGATAGTTTAGCTCACAGTTCACATGTTCGTGCAGAGGTCGATACGTTTTCTTGGCTGTGAAGTAAATATAACTGTACTTTTAGTTTTTCCCAAAGATGAAACCATAAAACAACAATGGATACAGGTACAGACCAGCAACAGACTTTGAGCAATGTTTTTATCCGACGAGACCGCAAAGCTGAGCAGAAAGAAACCAGGCTGACTCATAGATGTTCAGTTTAAACACAATTTATTTTTCTGCTTAAATAATTACTAGGATCATCCAGTGTAGGCTATGTTGGTTCATCATACTTGTCAGTACCAGATTTATCATCAGCAATGGGTGCTTAGTGTGTTTGTATGAAAAAAGGCAAAACAGGGAAAAAGCTAAAAGATTTACACAGGAACAGAAAATCAGATTTTTAACGCGTGATCAATACTGTGATTTTTTATTTTTATTTTTAGCTGTTAGTAAAAAGGACTAGATTTGGCTAATGAGGCTAAAAATGAGATTCTCTGTTCTCACGTAAATACATTTAAATTAAGATAAAGTTCATCAAACCATGAATAAAAACTGTCCCCTTTTTAAAATCACAGCAGACATACAATCCTAAACTCACACTTCTAGTATGCATGATGGGCGTACAGTCACACAGACGTATTTATTTGCTGTTACACATAAATGGTGGCTAACAGGTTGGAGATAATGTGCTAGTACCATCCTGAAGCGTAACAATGAAGCTTTGTAATCCCACTGCTGGAGGGTGGAGTGTGTGTTTTTTCATGTGTAAAAAATCAAAACAGTCACAGAAGACAGACGTGTGGGTTATTGTGAGTGCTCGCACAGACAGAAGTACCATCAGACCCTCTCTAATTGTGTTACAGTGCTTTGAATTAGGAGGAAAAAGAAAAGCGTTAAAGTAAATTGACGTCACATGCGGCAAAGTATCATTGCTGAAGACAGTGTTCCACAGACGGGGCGGAAGTAGGTGGTGCATTTAAAGAAACGTCCTTTTGTTTAAAATCAAGCAGTTTTTTTTTACCCCATTCGTTTCTCATTTACATACAGTTTTTTTTTTTTTCCTTTCCTTTTTATATTCGTTTAGGAAGAGCACGTCAGGTCACACACACACACTCAAGGCTGCTCAAACAGTGTCGACCTCTCAGATACAAATGCACCGACTCTGCAAAGCTTCATCAACTCAAATCAGTGCATAAACAATCTGTGAAGCTGCTGATTTTCATTTATATTTCATTTATATACAACAAAATCACCCATTATCTATATATATATTTTTTTAGAAAAAGAACCATACGGTACACCTCAATACTGTGGTTCCAGGAGGAAAAAAATAGACCATATAAGGCGAGTGTCTGAGAGAAAGTGAATCACAAGTCTTCCTTAGCTGTCAGCAGTTTGAGTCTTTGGTCACAGACGCCTTTCATTCATCAAAGATCAGAAAGCTCCAGCTCACGTCCATGCGCGTCCTTCGGTTGCTGTTCCCGAGATTCAGTGAGTTTGGTGACATGCTCATGCGAAATCAAAAGAAAGAAACTTGTTTAGCTTGTTGTCTTGCTGAAAACCATGCGTTGCAATTGAAAGCTTCAGACACGTTTTGGCTAGTTGACGAGGTTCCCTCGTGCTCATCCAGTTGGTTTTTCCTCCCAGGATTTGTGTGGTGTCACAGGTGGATGTCGGTGGTGCTGGCGGGTAAAAGATGACAAATTTATTTTAAAGTTGATGTTCTGCAAATACTTTGATACTATTGCCTAACAGAGTACGATAAATAAATTTGTTATTTCCTTTATTAATTGTTGGGTTGATATAATAACAGTAAACATGTTAAAAAATCCAATGAATGACGTTAAAGTAACATCAAATGTTTTATCTGAGCAACAGTCCAAAACTGAAAAAATATTCCATTTACTATGTGAGTAAATATTCAATTGCTACTGGAACGTATGCCAAAAGCAGACTTTTAGAGGCTGATTATCAAAATAGTTTATCCAACCAGTTGCTGCAACTGTATTTACGAGCATAAAGACATTTTCTGAGTTTTAACCCTGTTTCTATGTGTTAAATGTTCATTTATCTCCTGTTAGAGGCTTAATGGTTGAAAACATTGTCTTTGAGGATTTTGTTAATATAAAATCTTCTCTTTTCATGTAAAACATTAACACATCACGAGTCCTCCTGCTCTCAGGTACGGTTACACAAATGTATCCAATGAAATGTGACTTGTTGTGGGTGCTGACTGTGCCTCTGGTGGGATGCTAGAAGGGCAGCGACACAGTAGGAGGTCTAAGAGGGGTGTCAGCTAGTACTCTGCAGTGAATTAGCTCCATATTTCTGTTTTGCTGAGACTATAACTTTAAACGAAATTTTAACTTCTGGTAACGAACTTTACCATTTGTGCCTTAATTGTTTTAATTTGTGCTCTTCTGTTGGCTGCAAAGTATCACAATACTGCTCAAATAATTAATTAATGATCGAAATGACATGGAAATGTGATGATTTTCTACTTTTCTCTGCTGGAATTTCTTGTAACTTTAGTGTCTTCCAGTTTTGGACTGTTGATCAGACAAATAAGAAATCTATAGATGATGCATTGAACTCTTGGAAATTGTCATTGGCCCTATTAATAGAGTTCAACAGCATATTACTGAAGGGAAATAACCTTCAAAACATTTCAAATCAAATATTTCATAATTTGCTATTAATTTAAGGCTAAAATAACAATTCAGAGATGTGTAATCACTTTTTGTTGGCTGAGAAGGCTTAAACACTAATAAGTATTACATATTTATTTCATATTATTTGTATTAATTTTTCAAAATACAATTTCAGAAGAGGTTTTGATGCATAGTTAAAAATAGTTAAAATACATTTCTAAAGCAAATTGAGACCACTGGAAATCAAAGCTTTTAGATTCTTACCAGGTTTAGTTGAGAGTGCTGCTGTTATGAGTGACTTTTCTTCCCTTGTCTCTTGTTGGCACCGTCTCCAGGCTTCGCAGAGAGAGAGTGAGGGAAGAGATAAAAAGAAACAAGAAGGGGGGAAGAGAGACAGAAAATTAAGTTTCATGCTCAGACTAAATATGACCCATGTGTGTTAATGAAGCAGAGTTCAGAGCTCAGCTACGGTGCATCAGGATCCAACATGCTGGAAGAGAGGTGACTTTAAGCAGAGAAAGGTTCAATCAATTCACGTTAAGAGCAGAGAAAAAGTATTTTTTTCTATATTAGTTGAAACACAGGTACTACTGATACACTGCAGTACAGAGGGGACACAGCACACACAACACGCTGCTACTTCATTACACAGCACTTCACAATCTGCAGTCCATTTTTAAAAGAACAACACGTCTATGATCACGTTTACCAGAATATCAGCCAAAGAAAATGCATAGTATTTACTAGTGTCAAATTAATATTAGGAGCTGACACAAATTTTCCAGTCAGATGTCATAAAATCTTCGTAGAGCCTTACACAACACGACAAGATGGTGTCCAGTCAGATGTTAAATTGTGGATAGAAATTCAGAAAACTGCAAATATGGCATTTACGTATTAATCTGAGGAACAGCTTCAATAATAATGTTAACTCTGGTTTTTACAATGTGCAAATTGAAAACGCACATAAATACAAGTGGATGGAACTCAGACTATAGTGTTGGAGACGAGAGACAGTCAGAATTTGTTTTCGCTTTCTCTTGTCTTTGAGTGTTGACTGTGACACTGTGGACCATCTCGACACATTAAAAAGGTGCTTTAAACCAATATCAACTTAGAGTTTACTAAGAATTTGGGTAAGAAGGGCCTGAATATGAGCCAGCTGGACGTTCAGTGTTTTCAGCATGCAGGTGCAGTTAGGACAGATTGGATCAGCTCACTATGCTAAAGCGGTTGGTTTTAACGCCAACCTCAGTTTTCCCTCTTTGGGCCTCCTCTCCAGACTTCTCGCCCTTGTGGCCCTGCCGGGAGCACTTCCCTCGCTTCTTGCCCTTCCCCCCTGCAGCTCCTGCTGCTTTTGCCGAAGGAGCAGCCTCTGCTCCACCCGTTACCACGCCGCAACCATCACCTTCTGCAACAGTTTCGCCTTCACTTTCCCTCCTTTCCTCTGAGTTCACCACACGGCGCACCACCTTTCTGATCACCTGTAAGGGGCAGAATCACGTCAGGAGGAGGAGGAAGAAGCATTTTAGGAGGAGAAATAAAGAAAAGGAAGACGAGGAGGGTACATAGGACTGTGTGTGTTTAAATGGCAGATGTCTGAGCTTTTTCAAAACCTCTTAGTTTTACCATCTGAAATGTTACTAGGCGACTACTGGTGTGTGTGCATGTGAGTGTCAGCTCTGCGATAAAGATGCAGCAGGTGATTGATGAGGGTGAGGATGTTTACTTTTCTGGTGACCAGATTCCCGTCTTCATCTGTGAACTGCTCCTCTGTCACAGACTCTCCGAGGATGTTTTTGGCCTCCTCTCCCTGGGGTTAATGTTGAACAATGGATAGAGGAGTGAGAGAGAGAGGGATGGGAAAGATTGGTTGGAAGAATGGAGGGGTAAAGTTGGGAAGAGCTTTGAGACAGTTTCACCGACTGTTCATGTGGTTAGACAGAACATGGATCAGGCTTTCCAAACAGACATCAGCCTGCCTGACACAGCTGATGGGATTCCCGCATTTTGTTAAAATCAAGATCAAAAATTTGAACATTTCACTGCAGAATTCCTCAGTTGTGTTTCATTATTACAAATGCTCAGACAGAAACATATGCTAAACCCAAACACGCTTTCTTTTGCTCTAATTAGTGAAAGAGGGTTTGGAACGGGATGTCTTGGGTTAAACTGAAGCTTTGAAATGTTTGTTGTTCTGATACACAACTGAGTTTGTGCATTTTGGCAGATTGTGGGAAGCTTCTGGAAACCCAACTGATGCTAGTGCATTACACAGGCTGACTCGATGTGTTAATATAGCTTTGCAGATTAAACTTTAAAACAGAAGCTCACAGCGTCAGAGACACTGATGCAAAAATCTGCAGATGCATTTTGAAGCATTTACACTTCAGAGAGGTGGAAGTTAAGAATTTAAATACTGTATGATTGTTTGTCAGATTAAAATAAAATTTCACTTTGGGCAATTTTTCAACATTTTTGACATATTCTAGACCAAAACAAATTAACTGAGAAAACAGTCGGCAGATTATTTGATAATGAAATTGTTAGTTGAAGCTGATAAATAGAATGTAATTTATTTTGTGCATCACAGTTTCAGCAGCAAACAAATAAGGGCTCAGTTATTTTGATGAGCTACATGGACACCATACCATAAGGCCACCGATGTCAGCCAGTCATAAGAACCCTAACCCTGACATATTTATCAGATTTTCTGCTTCTGTTCCTTTTACAAACTAAATTTACTTTATATACAGTAGTAGCCAAATGCAACACAACCAATGATCCACCAAGCAGGTAGAAAAGGCAAAACCCAAACAGAGCAGTAGGTAATAGCATCTCACACCAACAAGCAGTGAGTAGCATTTCATGCTACAGCAAAGCTAAACAGCCACAGATTCTCCTATACAACAACTACAATACAAGTTTCCATCCAAATGTAGTGCAAAGTTTAGCAAGTGTGTTGCAGTAGTGTTTCAATCTGCTACTGTTAAATGAATATTAGAGTAGTGCTTGTTTTCAAGTTGGGAGCCATTAATACAATGTAGATGAAAAGGCTGCGACAATATGATGTAATTAATAAAACTTCAAATGATGGAAAACACGATAGAAATGTGGTATTTGTAACTGTTTCATGTATATACTGTATGTTTTTCCTCTCAGGTTGTTTCGTGTGCAAACTGAATTTAAACAGTTGGATGGAAACTCTCTCTATGATGCATTCTCTGTTTTCTAAGAGTCACAGCACTTATGATAGTGCACTGCACACTGCTGCGAGCTGTCCACACACCTTGAGTATGACCCGCCTGCGGTACACCCTGGTGGTAACAGTGGTCTCTTCATCAGAGCTGGACTCTTCAATGCTTCCCTGACGAAAGCAGCCCAGTAGCAGTGTAACATTAATGCCTCAGTGTGTTTGTGAGAGTGTGCATGTGTTAATTTAATATTAACTTTAACCATTTAAATGGTTTAAGTTCATCTTCGAATGCCCTGGGCCCTGAGTGTTGTACAATTCAAGAATCAAATCCATGAGAGTCTGTATATCACAGCACATTAGGATATTTGAGGCCTTGAATTGGGATAAAACAGATGTGAAAACTTTTAATGGCCTGTCTGGAAGAACACCTCACCTGGACTTTGTGCTGGGACCTGTCACCTCTCTCCTCCTGTTCTCTGCTTGGTCCCGCTGTGCTGCTGTCCTCCTGAGATCCCGTCCTCTTTGGCTCCTTTTCCTTTCCTTCCCTGGCTGTGTCAGTCTGACCTCCATTCTGGCGGTCAGTCGGAGGTGGGTGCTGCTCCAGTGAATCAGCTAGACTGTCAGGCCTGGGAGATGAATTGAGCTGCTATCACAAAACTGCTGGTCTGACTTTAAACCTTGGTGTGTAAATGTGCAAATAGAATAATGGTGCAATGAAAGCAAATCCTACCTGCCCTCCTCAGTGCTAGGACTTTGGCCAGGGGCTGTCAACTCTGCGATTGCACCCGATGTTTCACTTCTCCAGCCTGGAACCGAAGACACTACTTTTTCTGCTTGCCGTACTTGTTCGAGGATGGCATTCACCCTCTCCTCTGTCATCTCCTCATCCTCTGAGCCTCCCTCCAGCTTTATGTCCTCCAGCAGACTCTGCAGCCTCTCCTGGGTCATCTCCTCCTCTTCTTCCTCTTCCTCCCTTCCATTTCCATGACCAGCGTCTAAGGCAGTATCTTCTCTTTGGTTTCTCTGCAAAACAACATCTTGCCGTGCCTCCAGTTCTTCCGTGTCCTTTCCTGATTTCTCTACTGCCCTTCTGTCATTATCCGGCCAGTCATAAGAAACCAGCCCTGTCTTTTGTTCCACCGTTTCTCCAGTGATCAAGGCTGTATCTTCGGCTCCAGCAAGGGTGGGCTCTGGGGCACAGAAGCCAGAGCCTGGGGCAACTGTGAGGGGGTCGCTGCTGGAGGTACTGGTGGTCTGAGTGAGAGAGAGGTCGCTAGGTCTAGTAAGCATGGTCTTGCTAGGGGAGTCTAAGCTAGCATCTCCCTCGCTAAAGAAGTCATCTGAGCGCAGTGGGGTAGGGGGCACGTAGTTCAGGTCTGTGGGGGTTTGCAGCTCCAGATCTATATTGTCGTATCCTGGGCAGGTGGCAGGAGTAGAGGATTAGAGGGTGAGGGGATTGAGGAAAGAGGGAAAGAAAAAAGAGGGGAGGAAAGAAGGGTGAAAAGGAGAGGTGGAGTGGTGGAAGTGATGAAATGAGAAACACTTGTAACACTTCAGGGTAGTATTTGTTCAAAAGTCACACTGGTGTTATCCAAACACACCTTAAAGCTGCATTGGCTGTTTTTTGGCCAACTTAGAGGCAGTGGAAACGGCTTGTGAATACAACACTGACACACTGTAGACAAGGAGCAGCATTCATGTCTGTGTCCATCTGTTGAATGCAAGTCCATTCATCTCTATTTTTGGCTTTTCTTTGTTTCTACCAACTTAAAATATCTGGATCTTTAGCAGACTGGCTGTTTGCAGGCAATAAACTTTCATTTACTCACTCTCATTTTAGCTCTGTGTTGGTCTCAATTGACTCCTGAAAAGAACATGTGTCCAGCGGCTCGTTGCTATCTTTCTCTGTCTGCTGGCTGATATTGGGTAGGAAGTCTACAGTGTTTATCACTGTCCAGTTGCCACTGAAGCACATTTTTTGGGATAACCATGACCTGGACGACTGAGAATCTTCAGACATTTATCAGGGGGCCAAAAAACAAAACAAAGAGCTAAAAGTGGCAAAAAAAACACTGGAGAGCAAAGGGCAACTGCACAGTTCAGTGATAATTCTCAGCATATGTATCGCTGTGTGCGATTTGACATTCATAAATACAAAAAAGCTCTGTTAAACTCATTGTATGCTTCTTGCTCAGCATTAAATAGTCAGCTACAGTGGCATTTGACAGTAGAACAACTAGAAACCAGAGTCAAATTCCTTGTATCAGCAAACATATTTGTCGTAAATACGCAACTATAATAACACTTATCATATTAACTTCATAACATGATAATGTGTCAGTGTTGTGTTTACAGCTTGTTCTGCTGCCTGCTCAGGATTCCCCTTTTCACCTAACCTCGTGTGGCCTCTGAACCAGCAATGTAAAACAGACACATAAACAGAATCACAAGGAGATGGAGACAGAGAAAAGAAAGTACCGAAGAATATAAAATGTAGGGTAGGTGCTTCGTGTGTACTGCATTTATGTTCAATATACATAAACATTTAGTCACATTAATTTAATCTCTAATGAACTCTTGTAGTTCCTGTTCCATGTTTCAAACTGGCACTTGTGTCAGCCAAGTCTTTTGTAAAGCACTTCAGATCAAGCCTCAGACTTAGAGCTCCTAATTTCATTCAAAATGCAGCAGCAGTGAAATTAGTTTACAACAAGCAAGACTTCAGCTCACTGCTTCAACAATTATGTCCGATTATGAACAAATGATTTAAACAAAAAGCAGAGACTAGGGGGCATCTAAATGTAAACCTCAGGAACAGAGCGATCCCGCCTGAAGTAAAGAGGGACACCGGGAGGGAGGGGAGAAGGTGAAGGGGAGGTGGAAAGTGAGGAGGAGGGAGAGTGATGATCTAAGGGAGGAGAAGGGCAATAATCAAGTGGGGGAGAGGGAGAATTAGCGGTGAAGGTAGAAAAGGGAAGAAGTGTAGAAGTTTGAGGGGAGGAGGCGCATATTAATGAAGGAGAGGGGGGAGAAGATGGAAAGGGTGGAGAGGAAGGACCAGATAAGGAGAGTACAGTGCAAGAAAAGGGAAGAGGGGGAGTTGATTTAACAGGTGGAGGAGGGTGAGGAACAAGCACAGGAATGGAAGACGAGGGTGGAGACAAGGGCAGACAGAGAGAAGATGGAGGAGAGCGATGAGGAGTCAGTGGAGAAGGAAAGAAGAAGGGAGAGCACCTAAAAGGGCTTCCAGGGGAGGATGGGACGGGTGGGGAGTAAGGCAGAGTGAAGAAGTGTGGGAGGACAGGAGCAACAGGTAGGAGGTAAATGGGAGGTGTTGAGGGGGGAGAAGGGAAAACAGGAAGACAGGGAAAGGAGAAAGAGGTGATATGGGTGGGAGAGCAAGAAGAGAGGGAGGTAGAGGAGGAAGGAGTAGCATGGAGAGAGATGACAGGCTGAGACGTTTAAGGACATCGAGGAAATGTAGGAGATCTGAGAAGTTTTGGAGCTATTACAACCATCACAGTTCAAGAGACAGAACAAAAAAACTGTTAATGCAGCATAAAAAAACAACAAACAGGTTAATGCACAGACAATGAAGTGAACTTATGACTGATGAAGGCTTAATGTTAAAGTAGCTGCAGAAGCAAACACAACGCACACCAGAACCAGGGGATTGCTTATCTCGGCTGATAAGCAAGAACAGGCTTTTTAGTCGCGAGCAGCAGCCTTGTTTTGAACAGGAGAGAATTAGGTAGTGACCTGGTATTAGTTCAGGTTCAGGAAGTGTGAATGCTAAAAGGTGGGGGTTATAGCTTTTTTACACATACTGTAAATAACCTCAGAACAACTCGTATTTGAGGATATGATACAATACTCTTTGTCGCCAACATTGTATGGAGACAGTTATGGTTGGTTCCCATAGAAAATCTCATCTCTGAAGTATTTTCTCTTGTAAAAGACTAAAATATTGCTTCAGAACACTAAATATAAATGTCACAGTTCTTTCAAGCGTAGCATCTTCATCACTTTCAAAAATAGACTTCAACAAGTGACACAAAGGTGAGATTTATACTTCATCAGAAGTTTTTCGAACTGTATTTCTTAGTTTTACAAGAAAAAATAACTTCAAGCATAATGTCTACGTGGTTGATTAGGTAAATGCACATCTGGTTAACAACCCCTTCATTTTGACTTAGTGTCACCACAGAGAGCTATTAAAAATCTACATACATAGTTTATTTCAATATACTTACTCACTTTACTGCCAGTAAAGGTTAAAATTAAGTGTTTTGTGTCCAAATAACATCAAAATTAGCTTTTAAAAACAAATTATGTGAAACCTCAAGCCTTTAAAACACATTTCTAACTAGTAACTAGTTATTAACTATGACCATTTTGAAAGTGTCCTCATGATTGGGAATTTGCTAAAACTAATGTTTTCCAGTTAGCCGTATGTGCCATCCGACTAGCGCACAGATAGGCAGAAGAGATCTGCAACTTCCAAGTTGAAGTTGTGCGTTGCCGTTAGCGCTGACAGGGGGGAGCTGTAGTGTATCCAGTCTGATTCTAGTCAGCCTGAGCCTGGCAGCGAGGGTAAGAGCTATGACTGGATCCAAAAGCAGTGATTTGTAAGAAGCAGTTGGAGTTTGCAGAAGGTGGCCACTAGTGGGCATTAGCTGGTTAGTTGCGCTTGCAAAGGAATTTACTTTAGGAGTTAAGCACTTGGAAGCAAGAAGAAGAGGAGGGAGGAGGAAGCAGAGGCGGGGAGTCTGCTGGTCTCACAGCAGAAGAATCTACAGTAGAGCACAGAGGCTGGGAGGCTCGGAGGAACCCAGGAGATGACAGGTACAGTTCAGCTAACAGCAGTGACACAGAAGCATAATTATTAAAAAAATTACACTTTGAAAAAAGGTGTTTCATTTTCAACCCATATGCGAGTGTCAGCTGGGGCAGAGCACATTCTGATCTTTTGTGTGCAAAGCAGAAAAAAGAACACACTCGTGGTTGTGTTGAAAAGGCTCCACCTATTTAAAGAGTGTAAGGGTGTAAGCCAACAACATCAGAGCAGGCAGACTCTCACACAAAGCCACAGCCATGCATTTTGTTGATCGTTCAATCTGTTAAACTGTTTGTTTCACTTTAAATCATCTTTGCAAAAAGATCATCTTTGCTCCAGTGCTCAAAGCAACAGCGGCACAGATCTTTGTGTTAAGATGACTTTCAGAGACAGATCGGCAATGAGGCCCCTTTCAGAATTTTGTCTCTTTGTTTAAGTGGCCAATGTTTCTTTGCCTTAGAAAGAAACTGCAATGGAGAGATGTTTAGCTGTGTGTTGGCTGGACACCTGCATTGGTGGAAGAAGCATTTAGATGATTTACTCAAATAAAAACTGAAATACCTTAATAATGAAACATATTACAGTGGAGTAGAGTAAGTAGAGAAGTACTGTATCGTCAGAAAATGCACTTAATGTGTCAAAACTACAAGTATTCAATATGTTCCAGTCATTTATTTTATTATTACTGCATGCATTAACAAGTAAGTCAGCTAATTTGACCAGGTTAATATGAACCTGATGCTGTAAATCAGAATTTTGAATATAAAATCTTTATATGTGAAGTCACTGGTAACTATAGATCTTGCTTCACACATGCTTCTCAGGGAGACATGCCTCGCTCTGGAGTGATAAACAGGTTAGCTGCTTCATAAACTGTGGCATTTCTTACAGTTATCTCCAAGAAAGGGCATATTGTTATTAAAATTCTGAAATGGCCTCACTGAGTCTGTCAGAATAAGAGAAAAATTAAAATTTCATTCACGAGGAAAGAGAGAAATATAGGAGAGAGAAAAGACTTTCCATTTTGCTTGAAGCAAACATGCCATAGTTAAAAACTGGTTGATACTATGTTTTTATGTATTTTAATAGTACTGGGCACAGGTAAACAAAAGTAGTTAAATTTTTAAACTTGTTAAGTGACATACACATAAACATAACTATTGTTAAACCAAATTATGAATCAGTGCTCTAACCCAACTGAGAAATGTAAGTCATTAATTATTAATATTATTATCTATACATTTATCAGATGGGACAGAGACACCAATTCATTAGTGGCTTACATTTGCTACAGGATCATGCTTTTTACTGAACAGTCACACATACTAAAACATCTCATGCACCCAAAATGGTACAGATTTTCCTGCATTTAATTAAAATCTATAAAACCTCTCAATTTGAGAGGTTTTCAGATAAACTGATAATCACCCAAACATCTAATGTTCAAATGACTGAGTGCTACAAATGAATTGCACTGCCCAGTGTTTGCGAACTAACAAGCTGACTGGGGTGACTGCTTAATAAAGACGACTAATGCTATTATTACCTGATTGTCAGTGACCTGACATGAGCTCAGTGAACCTGCTGAAGCATTAAGTAATTTTGGTTAACTTCTAATTAACTTCTACTGTTTGTTTAATTCTGATTGCATCTGTTTGCACATTGAGGTCTGTCTATCTGGCTGAGAGAGGAGGTGAACAAGGGTGAAGGGACAGACTGAGAGATAGACTGAGAGGTTCAGCTAGGGTGGGCTACACTTTACCATCGGACTGATCCGGGAATACTGCGTTATCATCGGCAAAGCAGCGTGTGCCTGAAATGTTACCGTAGTCAAATATGGGCCCTTCCAGCAAAGTCACAATATCCAACCGATTGATCTTAGTCAGCACCGCAGTTAAAGCATCCGCTAGAGAGGAGAGAGAGAAATTACATTGACAAGAACTTATTTCATATGTCATGTTTTAATACCACAAAACATTAATTGTCTGTTAAATGTATTCATTGCGTTCATAAACTATAAACTGAAGTATGTATTCTGATATATGAGAATAAACGACCATATTCATATTAATTTGCTTACTTGTGGCATTTTTACCATCCCTGTGCACCCATTTCTTTAGGAACATGAAGCTCTGCGCTGTCAGGGAATTGGGGTTCTCCACTCTGATGAAGTTGATCTCTTCCACAGAGAAATCCAGCTCCCTGGCCAGCTCTGTAGCAGCGACAAACACCACTTTCTTGACAAAGTGAAACCAAAGAAAGGCATTTTCCAGTTCACTGGGTACACTAACGTGCAGGAATGTAGAAAAACTGGCACCGATAATTAGCTAGAAAGGTAAATGTAGCAGATGATGCTGTAAATCAGACTTCAGATTTGTATAGTAGCAATTACAATGCACATAAAATGACATTCATGTTCCATCTCACTGAAGAGATGATAGACATCGTGTATGAAGGAATGAAAGGCTGCTTGTGCAGACAAGTGCAGGCTTTAAATCTAAAAACATGAGAACAATGTGTTCAGCAGATCTTGTTCACTGCAGTTCTGCAACAGGAACACACATTAAATATGGATTCGATTCCTTTCTTCTACCGAGCAAATCGCTGAGTCGCTGCACTGGACAGACGGGCACGCCACTGCAACTATTCACACTTATACACACTAAACACAGTGATGTGCGCATACAATTTCAAGTGCACTCACATGGCAACACCCACTCACCCACATGCACAACGGCGTGGGGCAGTGCTGCAGTGCAGGTGTACAGGCTTGCTCTTAACTGCAGAGGCCCCACACCCTTATTACTGCTCAAGTGCAAAATATGCCAACAAAAAAAAAAAATCGCACTTTTGAATACACTCAAGATACAACAATGCATGACACGTATGAAGTTGTCTGGAAGTCTGGAAGTTGAGTCATGGCAACTGGACTTCTTTCTTGTAAGGTTGAAACGTTTCGCTCTGCATCCACAGAACTTCGTCGGTCTACAAGCTTTTGGCAATTACAATTACAAAACACATTACTGTATATAATTCTCACCCCTCAAATTACTAATATGTCTGAGTATGTAACAGGCTGAGTATGTAATTTATCTTTTTATGTTTTATGATGTGCCTACTTTATCTTGTGTATACTGTGTATGTGTACTGATGATGGTGTCATCATAAATGCCACTGCAGTCCTCCTCAGTGGAGATATTTTATACTAAAGCATGTCCACCAGATGGCAACAAACACTGTAAAAGCTGGGCCGGTCTTTAAATTGACATGCTGCATCCTTCTCGTTGCAAGATGCGTATTATATCAGATGTTATGTGAGTTGTGTGGAAAAGATGTGCACGATGTGTGGATACTCACCAGTCCAGCTAAGTCCGAGATGGTCCGCTACTATTGCCATGCGGAGGTCTGTTCTCTCACAGGGACTCTGAGGGCCTGTGCGAGGAAGCAGGGAAGGGCAGTACACAAACAATTACCATGCATGATATTATCGATCTACAAATTAAATGTGGTTTGCCGCAGAGGGGACCGATGACATTTATGAAAGAAACAGATTGGGATTGTGAACTAAAAGTTTGTCTGTTCTGGACTGTAGACAGTAATTTGATTTAACCATAAAACCTACTAAATACCTACATAACAAGCACCTACTTAATTCAACTTTTTTGGGCACTTTTTGATGTAATATTACATAACGTAGTAGTGTCTGTGACTAAACAAACTTAAAGACCAACTTTAGCTCACTGTCCCATATTCATCCTCTGAAAAATGCAGATTTTTGGCCAGACAATCCTCAGTGATTCAGTTTAGATGATAAATATTTGCTTAAAGGGACTGTTTGACAATTTTGAAAATACTCTGTGCTTTCTAGAAAAAGGTTAGATGATAAGCTTGAGACAAAAAATTGTTAGCTTAGCATAAAGAGTGGAAATGACTTAAACAACATCCGAGTGTCTGGAGGTAAAAAGAAAAATCCACCCTCCAGTACCAGTAGTTAAATTGTGCATAAAGAAACCAAAGTATAAATGTGACAACTTTTTATTTTAAATGAGAATATGTGTTGGACTGTTTCTTGGTGGGTACATGTTTTCCCCCCAGTGTCAAACTACTCCTTTAAGTTTTACAGTGGACTGTCAATAGGGGTATGTTCTGCTCTTTTCTTTAATTATTATGGTTTGTGAAGTGCAGATATGCTCCCTGGATAAGACGTAAACCATACAGGAGATCTGCATACTGTCTTTAATAGACCAGCTTTCATATTCTGGCTGACAAGGACAACTAAGTAAGCACGGAATGAACATGAAATTTAACAATAACTACTTTCATACTGGCAATATGAAATAGAATCACAAGCATGAGGATCTGTGAGGCCAGAAAAGAAACGAAAAATCACGTTTTAAAACTAAAATGTTTGATGTTGAGCAATATTAGTAGTAAGTAGTAGTAGTACGACTAGTATCACATCACTAAGAACAAACCATCTACTATCAGGCAACATTCCCTCACACTGATAAAAGCAATTCATAGCTTCAAAAGTAATTCAGCTGCACTAGGTTTTCTACCAAGTGACAAATGTGCGGCTGACATTAGATTAATTACTTTTGCAGTGATTTCAGAGACCAAGAGTACAACCAACTGATAGCTACAAACCAGGCAAAGAGACCAAACCAAACACAACGCTGTATTTTCCCCACTCATTTACCTGTAGGTTTCAACCGTGTGTAGAGTAAAGGTGAGCGGTGTGGTGGCACGTGGTGAGGTGCAAGGCTACCTTAATCTTAGTGTGAATTGAAACTCATGATTAGCCACAGTAACAAAAAAAAAGAAGAATGTATTAACTTTTACCTTAGCCCCTCAAATATGCTTAACCTAACTACTAAGAAATTTAAGCTAAATAAAATCTCCTTAATCTGGGGACAGATTTTAGGTATTGCAGATTCTGTGGGGGTTTTTAAAATCCTTTTTTAGCCTTTATCTGTACGTGTAAATTGGACAGCACAGGACACAGATAACAAGAACAGGAAGAAGACACGACAGCTGCACTTACTTCACATCACAAAGCACCCACAACAGCTACATGCATCTCATAGAGAAAGGTAGATCAAGTATAACAAGTGTTTAGAAAGAGTTTACAAACTAGTCTCAGTGACTGGAGCCGTGATTGGTGGAACAACCTGACTCCCTTCCTCCTTCTCCTTCTGCTCCTTCTTTCCAAGTGTCCGCCTACTCTTCTTCCTGCTCCTCCTCATCCTCTCACTGCTGGCCTGCTCAACCTCAGCTCTCACATCTCTAGCAGATGGTGTTGATGTTGTAGTGCTGGTGGAGGTGGAGGTGCGGGAAGGGCAGGAACTTCTAGAAGCTCTAGATGGTTGTGACAAGGAAGTGTTTCTGGTGCTGAGGCTGCAGCTCTCTTCGTCCTCAGTGAGCAGTGTTTTTCCCTCTAACTTTTTATCAGCCTCCTTGGGAATGGTTTGGTCCAAAGGGTTGGCTACCTGGCTACTGATAGGTCTTGTTTTAAAGTTTTTTGTGATGACTACAGTATTTTTACTCCCTGTCTCATTTGTTCTACTTCTACCTGGGGTTTTCGCTAAACGATGCTGTGCTAATCTGTGTTCAGTGCTGGATCTGCCTTTAGTTAGTTGTTTATTACCCTGGGCAGTTTTAATGCTTCCATCACTGAACACAGATTTACCTCTAACCTGCTCCTGGGGAGGAGAGGGGTATTTAATAGCTTTCATGACTGGAATTTTGGATTTAGGAAACACATTCTCAAAAGGGTCTAATCTTTTTTTGACTATATATACTGAATGTTTTCTGACTTGGAATTTATCAACATTTTTTTGTGCCTTTTCTTTCACTATTGCTCGACTTTGTTTGCATAGTTTGCGTCTGGGCATGCTCACTGGTAACCTGGACTTGCATATCTGGCCTTTGACTTCTTTGGCTCCTGTGTTTGTTATTGCTACATTACTACAAGCTCTGTCTTCCCTGTTGTTTTCTTTTAGCTGGCTGAAGGACGCTTCTATCTGGTTGATCTCCTGCAGTCCCAAATGAACATAATGGGAGACAGGGATGTTGCTACTGGTATTGCTGCTCCATATTTGGGGATTGCTAATCTGTTCTGAAGGTGCATAACAATAATCAGTGCTTTGGTAATAAGTGCTCAGATTTTTTGAAGTACAAAACAAATGGTCTCTAAGTTCAGATGTACTTAAAGGAATTCTGTGATTATCTGGGATGCCTGATGGTCTATTATTCAAATAGTTATCGATGCCTGATGTATTAAAATTATAATAATTTGTATAGTTTGAGGTTACAGAATGGGAACTAGCTACAGTTGTTCCTGAGATTATGTCATTACAACAATCAAATGTTCTATCATGAGATGTTTTATCAGATGACAACTTGAATCCTGCTCTGAAAGTGGAGAATTTAGGCTCATTGTTGGAAGTTGAGTCTCTGCATGTGCTATAACTGCCAGCCAGATTTGATATTTCAAGTTGGACAGTAGTAGTCTGTATGGAGACTTGAGGGACCATTAAGGTATGTGTGGGATCCTGAGTATTGAACTGATCCATGTGTTGTGAGGAGGCATCTAGCTCTGAGTCCCTGACCCTGTACCTGCCCGCAGAGTAGTAATGCTCACCAATCTGAAAAAACTGGAGTCTCTCCTCCACCATGTCCCTCTTGCTCATGTCAATCGCACCACTGCGGGTCATCTCAAACATCTTCCCTTCATGGAAGGGGAATGGGTTTGGCTCGCTCGTTGGCGTGCTATCGTCCGTTGGTGTTCGGGCTGGGGTAGTGTCAGGTGTTGTGGCCTGGGACTGGTCATCAACTGCCAGTCCAAAAGGTTTAGGCTCACCATTGCTTCCCCTTGTCCCTCCCATGTCAACAATTTCTTCTTCTCCACCTTTGCTGGACCATGGGTCAAACTCCAGCCCTTTGGTGGCAACAGTCTTAAAAGGAGAGTTAAATTCCTCTTCTAACTTGTAACTAAAGTAAGTGTCTGAAAATCCCTCTTTATCTGAAGGTTTTTGTTCCTGAATTTTAACCCCATTTTTAACCAAATCATCAGGGTTTCCACCATTTGAGGTGGTGTCTTTTTGACATTCCTCTGGGGTTTTCTCCTCTTCAATAACTTCCAGTTTGGTCTGAGGAAATGACCGGTCAGAGGACCTAAACGTGTCTGTTGCCCAGACATCCCTCCGGCCGTCTGCGAGACCAAACAGTTGTAAATCTGCCTGCTCACACAGGCCGTCATCCTCGTCCTGAAGTTCATATCCGTCTAGGGAATCTATCTCTGTTGCATCTGTGTCGTGAGAAAATTCAGCTGTTGTGGCTAATGAACAGTCTGTTATTGACTGGTCATTTCCATTTTGTTCATACTCATAGTCATCTCCTTTTCCATTAGAACCTTTAGAACCATTGGTACCATTGGAGCCATTGGTCCCAATATGAGGTTCTTTGTTGTTTCCATTTTTGTCATGCTTTTTGGATTTAGATGGTTTTTCCTTCTCCTTCTTTTTCTCCTCCTCCTCAGGAACTTTGAAAGTGAATTTTTTACAAGGAATTGGTTGGAAGATTGACTCTTCCTCCTCTTCTTCTGCCTCCTCAGGATTTGAATGACTATCATCTGTTTCAGGGGGCACCGGAGAAGGAGGTTGGATACGTATAATTGGCTCAATCAGCAAATGCTTGTCATGTTCTTCCTGTAAGTTAACTTCCATCATTTCTGTCTCAGTCTCTGAGGAAGCACAAGAGCCTTTCCTCTCTGGGTCGGACATTTCTGAAGATGAATCCAGAGGAGGAGGTGGGGGGAACTCAATATATGCGATACCTTTGTCTTTTGAGGTTTCTTGCGGCTCCTGCCTTATTTCATCAAGCCTGCCATTAGCTGATGTTTCTTGGCTGAAAGCATTTGTTAATTCTTGCTCATTATCATTTGTCACTGTTTCTTGCTTATTAGCATTAGCAAGGTCTGCCTGGGTGGTGTGAACACTAGTTTTATTGTCTGGTAAGGCCTCTTTAAAAGTGAAAACAACCCTGCCTTGATCATCTTCCTCTGATTCCTCAGATACCTCCATGATGGGACTGGGTTTCCCTGACATGAATCCCATAAAGCCATCTGGGGTCCTCGATGTGAGGTCATAGCTGACTTCTTCAGAGCTGGGGGTCTCTGGTGTAAGGGGGCTTTTCCCTGAGCTGTCTATGAAAGAGACCTGTTCTAGTGTGTCATCATCGGGGCTAATGGGACTAAGAGTTGAGTTTGATTTTTGTTTGACTGTGTACAGTGCTCCTTTGGCTTCCCTTTCCGCCTGTCTGCCCACCTGGACACCAACATAAACAGGTAATGTTTTGATTCCCTTGAAGTTCTCTTTGGTTGTTATTGCAGTTGGAGAGGTTATGACTTTTTCCAACATTTCTCTAGGGCTGGGAAGATTATTGGAGTTCGAATCTTTGGGTGCATTATCTAGAATTTCAAATGTTAGATTTTCATCTGTTTTTGTTGAGATTGTCTCAAGACTAGCTTGTATTTTGCTTTTAGATAATGTAGGTATCTGTGAGGGTTTTGTTATTGTCTGTTTCTTTATGAGGTCATTATCTAAAGTAGAAGACAGTGTTTTAACAGGAATTTGAGATTCTGTCTTTTTTCTGAGGTTTTTGTTCAGTGGTTCCTCAGTGTCTTTTTTGACTACCTCAGCTATTAATTCTTTGGAAGCAGACACAGTTTTAGTGACTTGCCGGTATGTTTTAGCATCCCTATCATTCTCTATTAGTCTAGGAGTCTCATGAACAGCGGGTGTCTGAACAATCTGACCTTTACAAGTTTCTTTAATTTCCTCAGTCTCACTTGAATGCATATCTCTCCCTTTAGTAATTGTTTTGCCAGTCTCAGTTTCACTAATTTGCCTTTGCAATGACGTATCTGGAGTGGTTAACTGTGGCAGCTTGTCTCCTGTATGATTTAGGATTTTAGACGATGTCAAACCATCCTTGGTGCTGTCTGTCACAGCACATTTGTCATTCTCAACATCCTTCTTTGGCCTTTTATCTTCCGATGTTTCAGAAACTTTTGGTGTTTTTTCTCCTGCAAAAAACTGATAAACCGGAAGTTTGCTTTCTTGTAATTTTTTTATTGAAGGTTTTGGCTGCACTGGAGGAGGAATTTTGATTGGAATAGACTGACTTTGTTTCTGAGCCTCAGATTCAAACTTCATTCTCACAGCACTGACCTTTGATGTTGATTTTACATGAGCAGGAGAAGAGGGTTCTGATTCACTAGTCTTAGTTTGTTGTTTAATTTTAGTTTCACTGATTTGGGAGTGTATGCCTTTCTGGGGACTGCTTGGTAAACTAGAACTTTTCTTTTCAGTTGCTGTGGTGCTGCCAAACATTTTTCCAACTGAAGGTTCCCTGAGTTTGCTTTTACTGACCCCCTCTTCTCCTGCTTTAGGTTTTTGCTGTGTTTTCTCAGGGGAACTGCAGGCTGAGCTGGGCCAGGATCTGGGTTCCTTTGACTCTCGTCTCACAGGCTTTTTCTCAGGGGACTGCAGCTCATCATTGAGCTTTTCTGTTTTGTCACGGAAGAACTGTGATACCTCACTGAGTTTTTCTTCAGCTTCCTTTACAGTTTGGTCCACCCTATCCTCATAAAGTAGCTTATCCCTGCTCCTGTCATGTTTGTCCTCTGTAAATCGCATCCAAACTGCATGCTTGGGGCTGCCCTGTTCTGTGGAGTAATGGAGCACAGTTACCTTATCAAACTGAGATGGTTCATCCCTGTGCATAAATTTGCCAGATTTAGGAGATCCGTCTTTTAATGACTTAGAAGTAAAGTCTCTTTTAGGGCTTCCTTGCTGCTGCTCTGTAATATGGCTACCACTTTCCTCTGAAACTAGTCTACGGTTTCTGTCAGCTACCATTGCTGAATCCTCTGTGTCAGAGTGCGACAGTGGTGATACATCAAGTTTTTCTGACAAGAGCATTTTCTCAGCAAACCTATATGACTCGCCTC
The DNA here is from genome assembly GCA_032362345.1 of Sandelia bainsii. Lineage (NCBI taxonomy): Eukaryota > Metazoa > Chordata > Actinopteri > Anabantiformes > Anabantidae > Sandelia > Sandelia bainsii. The sequence goes on along the minus strand of JAUMHL010000012.1, from coordinate 16,506,450 downwards.
TGATCTCTGACAGTTCATCATCACAGTATTCTATGGAGTGCTGGCTCAGTAGTTTCAAGGCTTTATACGAATCATCTGCCATCAGTTGAGCAGAGCTTGGGCGACTGTCCTCCTCCTGTGACACTGGGGTGTTAACGCGAGATGTTTCCAGGAAGGAGGGCAGGGATTCTTCGGCAGTAAGCTCTTCCTCTTCCTGTTGGACCTCATCATAATCAGTAAGTTCTTTAATTCCACGGTCCCCTTTGTAGACGTAAAGCTCAGGGTGTTTTTTGGTTTCCCTGATAATAACCTCAGTAGGCTCTGCTGTGCTATGGCCCTTTTCAATATGAACCTCGATTATCCTTTCGACTTTGGGTTTGGATTTAATGTCTCTGTCTAGAAATCTAGGAGTTAGCTCATCACCTTTTACAGAATCCTGGCTAGCCTTGTGCTCAAAAAGGCCTGCCAGTTCTTTAGATGGGTCCCTACCTGACTGGAAAGCTTTCATGATATCTCTGACTGACATAGCTTCTTCTATCATCTCTGCACCATCAGTCAACTGGGGCTTGTGATAGACCATTCTAGTAGTAGTAGTAATATGAGTTTCCTCTTTAAGACACATGCTTTTGTTCATCATTGAGTCTTCTTCTGGCATTTTCAACTGTAAGGCTTTTGAGGAACTACTTGAAGCTGCATCTGGCTCTACAGAAGGAAGAGCAGGTGTAGCCTCCTCCATGAGTAGAGGCTCACAAGGTTCATCCGGCTGCTCATAGCTCCTAATGTGGACTACTTCAGTCCTGGTCTCAGTTACACAGGGAGGAATGGGTGAATCTGTGAATAAAGGCTTAGGTCCTGTACTCTCTGCACTCTGAGGAGCAGAGGGTGTCTTTTCACTCCTGGTTTCAAACCCACTGTCTGACAGGGGACTCTTATCCTGCTCATGAGACAGGTCCTCAGGAGACTCCAAAATAGTGTCTGGCCCCTGATATGACTCGGCAAGTTTGCTTAGATCCTTTTCTGAGGGAGATCTGATCATGCCTGAGACGGGCGGAGGCATTTTGAGTTTGTGCTCTTGTATTGACATAGATGGTTTGAGGACGCGTTTCTGTTTCTCTTCCCCTTCCTTTTTTACCTCCTCCTTGTACCTACATTTCAACTCTGCCATTTTGGAAAGAGAGCTAGCACCAATGTCATTTGTTAAAAAATCAACTACTTTAGCCAACTCTAAGTCTTTGCTTAAAGAGTGGTGCTTGAGAAGGAGTGAGTTTTCATCAAATGTAGAGTAATTGTCTGACAGGGTATGTCTTTGAGCCTCCTCAATCTCATCTTTGGAAAATTCCTCCCACTCATCCTCTGAGTCTCTCTCTTTACTTGCAATGGCCTTACTTTCACTCATGATATCTTTCTGTAATATCTCACTGACTTTGACCAAATCTTTTTTCACTTTCTCCACCAAAGTAAATGGCTCTTCATCCTCTAACTTAGTCTCTTTAGGAGTGCCAGTATGTGATGTTTGGACAGTTTTAGCTGCTGTCTGTGTGTCTGTCTGTAGGATAGCTGTCATTCTGATCAGATCCTCTTTCATGTCTGCTACATCTTTCAGAATCTCCTGATTGGAAGCTGCAGTGGGGTGGATGACGGGTGGTGTGATAAATGGAGGGGATTTTAACTGGGATTTTATTTTTGATGCAGTAACACAGGAAGACATAGAGGAAGTAGATGAGATTGAGGCATGAAGGGAATCAGGCAGTGCCATTTTAAGGGACCCTGGCCCTGGTTTGACTGGGGTCTCTGGGATAACATTGACCAGGGAATACACAGGTACAGTCATCGTATTAGATGAAACTGCTGAGCTGGAAGGGCCAGCTACAGATCTCAGAGAACCATAAGCAGAAGTTGCTGTTGCAGATCTACGAGAGGAAGATAGTGATTTAAGAGTGCCATAACCCGAGACAGAGTATGAATCTATCGCTTCATTTATGGCTGCACTAACACCAGAGGTTGCTGCCTGAGTGGTAGCCTGGATCCTCTCTTGAAGGCTGCTACTTCTCTCTGAGAGAAGGCGGGAAGAAGGAGAGGATGGTGTGGAGGAGGAGGACGGATATTTAACAGGTGAGACCGATCCATTCATTACCAATTCTGAGGAAGCAATTGTTGTCTGCCCAGTTGAGGAGAGAGACGAGAGGGATGATCTCCCTCCCCGGGAAGAGAGTGATGAATCTACTGAGGTTTTCAAAGAAGACAGGGTGGAGACGCTTTTAACAGAAGAAAGGTTAGGTGCCCCTGAATCTGTCCCAAGTGTGGACCCAAGTGCAGTTTTAAAAGGCAGATTAGCGTTATATATGTTGTAAGGTGTCTTTGGTGATACTGGAGCAGTTACAGGAGTTGATGACCTCTCTGGCACAAAACCATTTGGTATTGAGTGAAGTGGGGAAGTCCTTGATGTGTATGCTGAAGCAAGACTTTTGATAGATGCTGGATCTGTGGCAGGTTTACATGGGCTTCCAGAGGACACTAGGCTGGCAGATCCCTGGACAGGGTACTGACCATGCTGGACGACAGTCTTAATGGGTGATGGCATAGTCCTGTAAGACCTGATGGGGGATGAAGACATCATGTCACTGACTGATTTAACTGGGGAAGACAGTGCTGGTGCACCATGGGTGGCTTTGATAGTTGGAGGACATGCAGGTGATGGGGAGGAGAGGGGCCAGGTAGATTTCAGTGGAGAAGCAGCTGGTGAGCCTGCCGGTGAATCGGTACTGGTGAGGGAATCCCCCACTCCGACGGGCCTTGTTTGACCAGGGACGGTAATAGGAGCAGTCGACCATGGTGGGTAAGGTCTGGTTGGAAAGGCAGGTTTGTGAGGGTAACCAGCAGGCAGTGTTCTTGATGTTGTGCTTCGCTCAACTGCTGTTTCTTCAGATGAATTTGAAGAAATAATGAAAAAGTAGGAATGGAAAAAATAAAAATGAAAGAATATAGAATAGTGAAGGTAACAGAAGGAAAAAGAAGAAAGAAGAAGAGATCAGAGGAGGAAGAGTTGGTCAGTGACGCAGTCCTGGTATTAAACTAGTACCAAGGAAGGAAAAATAGCAGTTCTATGAAGTGCTGATATAATATTTTTGAGTAATAACTGAGGATGGATAAAAAAGGTGTGTTCCTGTGTGATTCAGGACTAGAAGATGATTCAAAGACTCAAAGAACAACAACAGCAACAACATAATGAAAGAAATTAACAAAGCACATACAGCAGCAAAGTAAAAAATTCCAAAGACAATGGTGTAGACTAACAACTGACAACAGAAAAATGGCAAGACAAATGGACCAGGATTGACACAAAAACAACTTCTCTCTTTGGACTTCAGATGTTCTAAAATCAGTGTATGGCTTCTGGTTCTAATTTCAATCCGCTTTTTAAAGTGCCTTTTATCTGTTTGATCCAAAAATTACATAGATTTCCCAAAGACATTTTAGACACTATGATACAATAGAGCCAAGGGCTGCATTCGTTTCCATTTTCTTTTTAGGAGATAAAAACCAAATATGACAAAATGTGTTTTCCAAGACTGCAGTTTTGGCCCATTTTGTCATGCAAGATCAATAAAAACTGGTGACAAACAGAGAGTGTGAAAACTTAGAAGAAAAACCTGAGAGAAAGCCAAACTGAAGAGCTTCAAACATGCATTTTTGTGCCACAAAAAGCTGCCACATCATCAAAAAGCTAAAAGAGCCTTGAACTCGGGGGACAAATGAAAAACAAACAACATTTTTTTTACTTTGACCTCCTCCCAAAATGTCATTAACATTGTGTTGGTAAGTCAAAGAAAAATTTTACTGTTGCTACAGTTTGACTTCTACAAATCAGCAGTGGAAACCAACCAGACAAAATCCAACTCACAACGTGGGCAAGCACAGCACAAAAACTTAACAACCACTCATTGACCCATGCAAAAATATGTACCCGGTTGTAAACAAGCATGTGGACAGTGCATGTTATGTAAGATGAGAAATATGTATTAATTACATTAAGAAAATCACATCTACCTATATATTGATGACGCCTTTTACAGGGCAATTGAATTTCTTAATGAACTAACTTATCCTTGTTATATTCATCAAAGGGTTTGTTAGTGAAAATGTCAAACTCACTCAGTGCAGGCTCGGCCAGATAGCTGTAGCGCTTACGTAAGGCTAGGGATGCAAAGGTATGGCGTCGCTCTGGCTTTTCAGTCTGCAACAATAGCAAATAACACAAAAACCTATCAATTCTAGGTCACCCGTTGACAAATGAGCATCATTTGGGCCTTATAATGTCAAGTAAAACTGTTGTTATTAACTTAAAAACAAAGCCCATATTCAACAGATGAATTATTCCACAACAAATTCTCCTTTATGAGTATTCACTGCACTTCAGTCTTCTACTTTTGTAAGTACAGACAGTGATACTTAGAATTAAGTGTTACTAAGCCAAGCTAGTGAAATTAGCTTGAGTTAGTCTCAATAAAGCCAGAAACATTATAAGCACTTAAAGATCTAAATTGTCTGTATTACAGCTAGTAAAGGTTTAAACTTAAATTAAGGACAATGTAAGTATGTCCAAATATCACATGTTGTAGAGCGTACGGAATAAGGACTGGACATAAAACAAATAGTTTTATCTATAATATATCATGCAAAACTGAGCACCTAGATTCCGCTTTGAACAAACAAAGTTGTATTGCTCTCGTAGAAGCAGAAGGAATAAGGCTATGATAAGCAGAGCAGGGCCACTATAGATTTAGCGCAGAGGACAGCACATGGTGGGGAGGGTGTGGTTTACCTCATCCTCGACATCTGACTCCATTTCCTGGTTCCAAAGATGCATTGCAGAAACAGGGGGAGTAACATAATGGAAAGCAGGGGAAAAGAAACATCAGGGTGTGAAAAAGGAGTGATTGGTAGAAGCTCCAACTCAGAAGAGAAGCCAGTTTTGCAAACTCGGCAAAAAAACTGAACATACAAACACACATAAAAAAAAATCATATAAAGCGCCAGCACTCAGTAGAAGAACAGCAAATGAACTTAAGCCACAAAAAAGCCAGCCTGATAATCAAAAAAGCCCTCAGCCAAAAGCATGTCATCTAAATCAAAAGGTAGGTGGGAACAAAATGAAACAGCCAATGACAAGAATCCACTGCATAGATAACCGATATACATCGAGAGAAGCTTTAAACAGATAAAAGACACAGTGGCGGCAGTTTGGCCAAAGTCTTTCTCTGTCGTTCAGTAGTGTTATTGGGGCCGAAAATACCCTAACCATGATCATGGTTATGGAGGTGACAACAGAGAACGGTGAGTTCACGCTACCTTACCTTTTTCACTGCAGGAAGTGTGATGTTCAGGTTGCACACGGCGGTTTGTGGAAGGGCTTTTGTGGTCTTACACTCTTTAAGGAAAGTGAGACGACCACAGGGCTCCTGGCTGGGATCTCTTACCTGGAGAGAAAAAGTAGCTTCTTTATGTACATTCCTTTATAAGGTGTTAGTCACTGCTGATATTCTTTAACATCGAGAAGATCAAGAGTTTTAATTTTTCAGTGTATCTGCAAAAACATAGTCACTGACTAGTCATATCTCAACTGTATTTCATAAGACATTTAGTCTTATTTTTATTTATTTTTATTTTCAAGCATTTGCTGTATATACATTTTTTGTATTGCATTGCTTTAAGTATTAGGGAAGTATTGGAATAAATTTGGGTAAAACACTGTAGGGAACAGAAGAATCCCTTCTTAGTGATACACCTACAGGTGACATTTGTTGGATCTGTGACCAAAGAATGGTCTCTTTAAAAATGTAACTATAGCATGGCTAAAAACTATCCAATGGTTAGGGTTAATCATCTTCAGCGATGTTTTGCTAATTGAGCATTTGTTGAATAAAGAGTAATTAAACAGCCCTATTTGTATGCAGTATTATAAACAGGGTACACCGCTTTTGTAGTCATTATTAGTTGTGTTGGAGGAAAGTGGTGTCTGTTCTAGTTAACATGCAGCAAATAGCAACAGCTTTGACCATAACAGAGCACCAACTGATGCGAGAGGATTGATTTAACTGAGCATGTGGTTAATGAGTCAATCAATAATAGGGTTATTTAGCAGAGGAAAAGGAAACTAGGTTTTACTTTGTACTGAAAGCTAGTGTAGGGGCAAGTAGGCCAATAAAGACAAATAGAGCTCAATTACAACTTAGAATTACATTATAACAGAAACAAAATAATTCTGATTGCTGCTTTTGTGCAACTTTTTGTCTTGTCTCCCATTTTATTCTGTTTCAATTGTAGTGTTTTAGCACTTTCCAGGCAGAGAAAGAGGTGACGGAGGTGAAGGAGGTGTATTGTGGAGTACCTTGACACAGAAGGGCAAACGGTTCTCCTTGAAGGCATAGAAGTTAAGAACTAACTGCTGACCAGCTTTAGTAAGGGGAGCCAAGTTTCCATAACAATCCACATAAATGGGCCTACCCTCCAGAACCTGAGAGAGCACATTAACGTGGTAAGAACAACATTTATAAAACTGATTATTGTCATTACTTAAATTCTATTACTTTGGATTATGGAAAGTCAGGAAGACAATAGATATTAAATAGATAAAACACACCTCTATGTCTTTGCTCCTGGCCACCTCTTCAAAGTTCTCCTGCTGCTCCAAGGTCTTATCCACCTTGTCATCCGTCATACAGAAGCACCTCAGGCTGGACTCAACCGGGTCGTTCATCTTTGCAAACACCACAAATTTAGCCATGTAGGGCACACAAATCAGCTCCCTGTACAGCTGCGTGGCCAAACCCACAGTCTCTGGTATCTGGTGGCAGTCTGCTAACCAAAACCTGGACAAGTGACATATAATGAGCAATTCATTGATAAGTACAATGGATTCAGCCTCGGGCACTTCTTCTTGTGCAGATTCAGAAGAAGCACTGTGTAACACCTGCACATGTAGTGTGGCTCACCTGGCCGAAACATTGGTGGTGAAGGAGACGCAGTCATTGACGAAGGTGAGAGGAGTTGTGCCTGTGATGTCTTCCCACTGTGCTGGGGACGTACCACCTGGTAGAGAGTCATAAATTTAACATTTTCTTTTGTTAATACGTTTTTTTACATCTACATGGACATCTAAGAAGAAACACACAACAGAAATCATTTGCAAGTACATGCTGTTTGCTGCCTTGCACACAGATGTTAGCAGGTCATTTTCCCCCAGTGAATGTTTGTTTGGTCGCTCGTTCAACAAGCTAATGTGCAGAACAAGATAAACGTTCATTTTTGGAAAGCTAAGTTGGTTTGTTCAGCCTGTATTTAATGCAAGATTTAATGGGCATAAACTGTACATAAACTGCTTTTGGTTTCTGTTTTTTTCTCAGTCATACCTGTGATGCTACAGAGGAGGCGGAGGCAGGGAGTACAGTCTCCTTTGTAGCCGTTGGTAAGCCCCTCCCCTGACAGGGGCGGGACTGGAATCGTCATGGTGATGGGCTTGTGGAACTTCCGTCTCCTGGGCTCCACGGTAACGATGGGGCTGAATGTTGCTCGGTTACCAAGGATTTTCTTCACTGTCTCGTCAGGTACAGGTTGGGCCTGGAAGAGGTGAATTAGTGATGTGTGCTTAATTTCTGTGCAGGGTTGTGTAAATACATACAAAATATATTAAATAGTAAACTATTTCTACTACTGCAATTTATACTAATACTAATGCTAAAGCTAGTGTCTCTACTACTTGGATCCAATTGTTACATCTACTGTATATTGAAAACACAGCAGAGAACGCTTCTAATGCTAATACAACTACCACTAACTAACTGATACTAAAACCTGTTAAAGTATTACAGAAACTTTTGCTAAGATTGCTACTAAGACGACCACTATAACTTGTAATGACCCCTGAAAACACTACTGCTATTAATGCTAATGCTAATCCTACAAACACTAATGCTGATAGTACGATAACCATCTACTACTCCTCCAGTACTAATTTACTTTAACTACTTTAACCAAGTTATTTGTCAGTTTATTGCACCTGAGAGAAAGATGCACTGCACCAACAGGCCCTGACATCTCCCAACTCACCTGTAGTCCAACTTTGATCTTCTTTGTTAATGCCCCCTCAGGAAAAGAAGCCTGAACCAATGGGACGCTCCGGCTGTGCAGAGTCCCCCCCTCTGGTCCCATCTGATTGGTCTCCTGTCTGATGCGAGACACTACAGCAAAGTACTGCGGGAAGTCCTTGGTGATGATGCGGCAGATTCTTTTCCTCTCCAGCTCCTCAGGACTATCCAGCTCTAGAGAGGAGGAAAATATCTTATTATTATCTTATGTCAGTTTTTTTTTTTTTTTTGTCTTTTTAAGATGACTTTACTGCAATTGTATCTTTCTTTATGTGGCTTCTCTTATAATTGTGTAAACAGCTTTCTTTAAAAAAATAGACAATACTTTTATATGTAATTAATGTTATCGTTTGTCAGAACTCAAATCCTGCAATGCACAGCCCCCTGCCTCTCTAATCTGACACAGCTGTAGCAAAAATAAAGGACTTTAAAAAAATTTTTTTACACAAACTGCACCAATTGTGAAATTTTCTACAAAGAAAAAACTTTAAAAAGGAAAATAACTAAATTAACAAACAAAAAAGAAGTAAAAATGTGTGCCTCACCTTCATCCATCCCATTGAGGAGCTGAATGAGATCATCAGTCTTACAGTCGTAAACATGCTCCTTCCAGGTTTCTCCGTTCTCACTGCGCAGCAGAATCAGTTCTCTCTCCTGGCCTCGCATCGAGCCAAAATGGGGAATCTCCACTATTACAGGCCTGGTGAGGTACATGTCAGGGAAATATGGTTACAATCAAAATATTTTAAATAATTAAAATAAATAATTCTACCTTTTGTCTTTAAAGTTTACCAAGACTAAGTAAGAGAATAAACTAGATAATTTAGTTTTTGTGTCATTCTTTCATTAGTTTTGTTCTTAAATTCTACAAATAAATACAAATAAAGTGAAATATGAATTAGGAGCACTGAAGGACACTGGGCTCAAAAACATACTGTACAGATGTGAATGAACTGTGGTTCTGCTGATGACAGTGCGGCTTCATAATGAAAGCTGTGGCAGTGCTGCAGTTCGATGGGACATTCAGAGTGCATGTCATCCGACTTGACAAGACAGGTGAAATGGAATAAGGGGTTGGAGGAGAAAGCTGCACAGCCCTTACTTAAACAAGGCATAAATGCAACACAGGAGAGAAGACTGGACATGCTCTAGCCTGAGGGCTTTTTTAAGAGTCCTCAGAGTAGAGAGAGCTACCCACTGTGGAGGTACCAGAGGAACTATAATCACTGATCATACCATATCATAGGTTCCTACACAAACACACCTTTTACTGTTTTTTGCCAATGCTATAGATGAATCTGTGTTGAGGCAGATGTGGCGTAACACTGATATACTGTATGTAAATGACTTCATGATTTCATTTTGTTATTTTGCCAAGAAATGTGTGCAGGAGAGATTTTGACATGAAATCTATTCTGAGAGGCATGGTGATAAAAGACTGACCAGGAAATGAAGACTCATCAATCTGTCTAGCTTGTGCAGACTGAGAGCTGCTGTTAAACACATCGCCTGCTAGAGTCTGGCTGAAATTCCACTTTTACAATTTAAGCTGTTTCTGATTTGTGTTAAAGGTTGCAGTTTATATGATTACAATGCAAAAAGTCAAACAGTTTGATTACGTATAGTAAATTAAAAGTCAAAATACATGAATGGATATTTTTTCCTAAAGCTCTGTCATAATAAGCTGTTTCACATGAGTGTTTTGGGACTAAAGCAGGAGCATGAGTGGGACAGAATATTCAAACCTGATATCAATATACATGGTATTGCAGTTCAGTACAACACCTTATGACGTGAATGTTAGGTGATCGAAACCTCTATTAACATTACAGACATAAAATTCAATTCTATCAAGTGCATTAGATTGTGCGCGTGTGCCTAATACAGTGGCTGCTTAGTGTACAATATTATTGAGAAATAGATGAATCTCACAATTAATATTTTCATGAATTTTCATGTCTTATGTGAAAGTATAATGTGAAAACTGTCCAAATAATCAAGACTACAAGGTAACAAAACACATAAGCCCCATGTATATTGAGGCACAGTGTTTTTACAACAGTATTTTATAGACATTTGACCCTCAACACAACTCTGTAATATAGGTCAACAAACTCTTTCGAGCTGTGGCTCTGAAAATTAATTACAAAATACTGTGGGAGGACATAAAAGTGATCTCCAAGGTGAAGTAAAGTAAGAGCGATCATGGGAAGCAGGATGATGCTTGGCTTGAGGAAGTAAAGGCTCATGCCCAACAAGCGCAGGCCAGTCCAAACAGCCAATCAAAACCTTCTCTTTCAGTGACATCAGAAGCCCCTGAAATAAAAAAAAAATACAGTGATCTCTAAATGAAAGTGCAACTACGATGGATTTAACACTACTTTGTGTAGTTTTAGGAAGAATTTTAATAATCTCAAAACTATATTCTGTGTCTCTCCCTGAGCTATAATTGAGGCTAGCATAAATTGCTGTGGTGGACCCATCTTCTAACTAACTTTAAATACAAGTAGTGACTACCTTCAAAAGCACATCTTTCATTTCTTCCCAAAACTACATGGCAACCATATGACAATAATGTTGTAGCCTAACAAATAAAAGTCAACAAAGATGGGTAAAACAATCATATCCATCAGCATGAATCAGCCTCAATCATGTTGTTTTCTTGGAGGAGGTGGGAGGTACAGGAGGGAGAGGAACAGAGGGGTAAGAATGGGGGTGCTATGTTTGGTTCCTACCCAACAAATCTAGTTCCTCTGGGTCCCAGCTGTAGCACTGGACTAACCAGGCTCTCGCCTTCATTAAGGGCTGGCAGCTTTCTGGGAAGATGTAGTTTACTGTGTCCACAAGATAATGAAACACACATATACACAAAACACACACTTGTAAAGTCAGTAAAAGCACAAACCACTGAGTTCTAGTTTTGTATCAGTTATAAACTAATTTCGAGTTCTTCTTTCTAGTACTCTTAGTGATATGACTGCATTTCAGTGGCATCAGTAATGGCAACTACTCATGCAAACACTACATACTACTATATGTATACTGTATGTACATACACGTGCTCTGTACAGTTCCATTGTGGCTCCAGTCTAGCTGAATTCTGTGTGTGACGAGTGCTATACCCTCGTTCTGTATGTTAAACCCATCCCTTTTCGCTGTGTAGAGGGGAATCACATCTTCATCAGTCTGGCTATTGTCTGACTAACATACAGCTGGGGTTTTAATTTGAGTTTGTATGTACATGTAGTTACAAATGAAAGCAATAGTTACTGTGCCTGTAAAAGTAAAAGAATAACTTATAACTTTTAATTTGATGACATATACATTTTTATTAGCAAATGGCCATGGAATAGGCATAAATGGTATTATCCTTTAGCCCATGTGTATTTACAATTGTGTTTACAGCTTATAAAGATCTAATGTTAATGAATTTTTGCCAGCTAAACATAATATTGTCACTGCTGGAAAGAAAATGAAAATATCTAAATATAAAGTATTACAATAAGGTTATTAAGTAATATAGATAATCTAGTGTTGAAGTGCTTAATCAACTAATTGACATCAACTAATTAGCTACCAAATATGTGCAAGTTCAGCTTCTCAAATTTAAGCATCTGTTTGGATTTTGTGACTGTAAATTAAATGTGTTTGAGTTTTGGACTATTGGTCAGAGAAACTGTGATGGGATCTTTTATATATAGAAATATATATCCCACATGATTAACTGAACTTTTTATTCATAAAATAAAATAAATAGCAGGTTTAAAATTATGTATCTTTTTACCAAACATATATAATTTTTTACATACATAGTTTGTTTTTTTGCTCTACTTTGAATTGAAATGGCGAAATGAGGCAAGTAACCAAAATTCCACAATCTACACATTTTCCATCAGATAGTGATGTTGCCTTTAATTTGCCAAAGGGAAACAGCTGGACAATTTGCTTGAAGGTGACCACTTTGCAGCAATTATACTTAAAGAAACAATAGGTAATATATTTACTATACCAAATAACAAAATGACCATGATATGTCATCAGAGATTAAAGAAACGTGATAAGTTGAAATATTCTCAGACAACAATGCTACAGCCTGTATGATCTGCTCTCTTTTGAAATGTTCATTCTGTAGCAGAACGTCTGTTTCTGTTTGGACCTGTGTGATCCTGCCCACTAAACATTCGCCCACTGAACATTTGCCCAGTAAAATTTGGACAGCTTAGAGCACAGATGGATTTCAAGACGGATGGCGATATATACTCCGTGGTGCATGTGCATATGGTTTATCAGGGCAGCGATAAGTGTGATCCTGACTAGTGCTGGCTAGTGGCATCATGCTAACACAGATTGGCCTGCACGTTCTTCTTCTCCTCCTCCTCCTCGCTCTGCCATTGTTCCTCTAGCTCACCCTTTACACCTCTGCCTCATGTATCAGCGGCACCTGAAGTACCATCACCAGCGCTAAGTGAAGCCGGCCACAGTACATCATTACTTTAAAACTGAATCGTCTGCAACAAGTACAGTATCGGAGGCCTGGAATGTGATAACGGCAACTCCCGAGTTGCAGCAGTGGGTGTTGGTTTTCAGGAAGGGCTTGGCTTTGGCTGTGGTACTTATAATCATCGAGCTAACACTGACATAATAATATAACATCCACATGAGCTGGTTTATAATTTGGAAATTATATACCGCAAGTGTTTAGATTTGCTAAGCAACTCAACATATAGTCTAGGACTCGTTGCTTGTCATTGTCAAAGTTTAATGTTTCGCTCATCTCGCTTTTGTTTGTGTATGTTCAGTGTCATGTGAGCTTCAAGTCTGGGCAGGAGGGGTGGGGGGGAGACATCTCTGTCCAATATTTTAAAGTTGGACTGCAGTACCGCTTTTAAACACTCTGTGTCAGTGCTACATATTAACTTTAACCTTTAAACTGCAAATCAAGCAGCAGGTATCACACATCATGATGCACACACACACATTCACACTTTCAAATAGAAACGCAGATGGTTGGAAATGGTGATGGCAAAAAGCACAAGGAGGGAGATGTCGAGGCTCCGAACTAAACAGCAACAGCAGTACTGGTGAGGTTAAAAAAAAAAAAAAAAAGTCTTACCCAAGGAACTGAGCTCCTGCTGGACCAACCTCAACCAGTCGGCTAGCCAGGCCCTCTCCTTCCACCATCGGAGGAGGCGACGCTAGTTTGTGCCTCTTCACTAGTCGACAGGTGATCCTGGTGGGCGCTGTACACTTTCTGGGTGGGATGATGATGCGCATGCCATTGTGACGACTTCCTCTCATGGAGCCACCCCTGGCGTCGACCATGAAGCTGACCAGGAACCTGATAGAGGTGAAAATGAAGAAAGCGAAGGAGGAGAAGACGAAGAAGAAGAAACAAAGAGTGATAGAAGACAGAGAGAAGTGACCTCTCAATAAAGCAGAGAGGGCAAAGATGGTAAAAGAAGGAGAGGATAAAGAGATAATACAGAGATACGGAGGAAAGGATATAGAAGAAAGTTTTAATAATACAATACAGTTATAAGTTTAACAGCAGTATTGATGGAGAGAGAGGGTCTTTAGCTGAGGTGAGATCGCGTTCCATGCTGTGATCTTCAAAACACACACAAAGTAAGTGTGAGAAAAAGAGAAAAGAGATATAGAAGGAGATTTCTGTGTTGGCCATGACCGCACTTTAAAAAGTGGTGGTTGCAAGTAGAAATCAACACCACCTTCATTAGGCAGCAAGAAAATTCTGGAAAAATCTTGTCACAGTCAGAAACAAATCAATGACAACATTAAATGCAAATGTACAGTATCATCATTTTCTGTGACTCAATATGAATTACACAGCCACTATGCCAACACAGGAGCTTCCGACATAACCTGTGTTATACCAGTATTAGAAGGTAACGTAGTTCTGTGTTTTAACTCTTTCTTCAGGAAGAAACTCGCACACACAGATTCACACCATGCAATTTGGGTCATGTTAGTTTGCATGTAGTTGTTGAACATACAGGGCATGAATTGTTGCTAAAGCAAATGTAAAGATCTACACACAGATTATAAAGCACACAAACTCACGCAGGACTGTTTTTAACTGGCTACTGACTCTTGACTGTTTGATGTGAATCTACTGTAACGTATCGGTCAAAGAGGAGAACGTAAAAACACTGACATCAGGCTGTAACTAAAGCACATGTCCAGGTTGTTCCAATCTCTACAGATCTTGTACATAAAAACTGTAAGACGATTAAGATGATTTGCCTTTCAAACTAAAGGAATAAACAAATCCAAACCACTTTATGTCAGGTTTGTAACACATTTCATATGTGAGGAGAGCAAACACAGATGTTATGAGTGAACAGAGAGGGTAGGGTGTGATGTCACCGGAAGTCACACAAACGTGGTGGTGGTGGTGGTGGTGGTGGTGATAAAGAGGGCAACCAATCACAGTTAATCACCTGCTGTCGTACTGCGGGAGCGGAGAGGAAAAACTGCAGGATGGACAACAAAGCAATGCAGGAGCGACAGATCAATAACAGAGATTTGTCACTGGAAATACCACTGAGAAGGTGATTACCAAGGCGTGGAGAAGAGGTTCAGCATTTTGGGAAATACACTTATTTGCTTTGTGGCAGAGTTGATGATGATGTAGATGAGATGACTGATATCTCTCTTATGTCCGTAGCTGAAGAAGGCAGTTAGCTCATCACAAAGACTGGAGCTGGTGCACAAGTACTTCTAGTATTTACATGAATCTAAGTTACTCAGCTGGAAGTTGTTTCATTTTTTTCATTCATTTTATTTACTGACGAACACACAGACGGACGCAGTATCAATTTCCTTGCCTACCTCTGCCACAAAGAGAATAAGGAATTTTCCCAAAATGGCAAATTTTAGCTTTAAATTCATTCATTTCCACAGTTAGGTGAGTGGATCTGCCACTCCACCAATATATTTCTGATTTGGTTTTTATCTCTTTCAATTACTAATTTTGAGCAGTTTCTAGAAATATACGGTACTGTACAAGCATTTTATGCACTAAGAATCTTCTTATCAATCATATAATACCGTCAAATGTACAGGCAGAGACAGAAAGGCCAAGCTTCAGCAACAAAATAAGCATGACGTCTACGCACAGATGGTAAAACTCTGATCGCAAACATCATGGAGTCAGTCTGGGATTACATAAACAGACTAAGTTCACAGAAGTTCTCATGGCATTTGTTTTTTAAAGCATCCTCACTTTACTTTTAGTGCCTAAAATGTTTGCACAGTACTATATGTTTTAGCCTTTGATACCATATTTGAAAATGATTGGAAGGGTAACTTTGGCCAACAGATTAAACAAGTTTCACAATCTGAACTGAACGTAGAATCAGAGAGTGAGTAAAGAGAAACTGTTGCAGGCAGGAGCCGTTTCCTTGGGAGGAAAAACAATGAGAACGAGAAAATAGGCAGAGAACAGAGGATGCTTTCTGCTAAAAGCTGAAAACACTACTTTGTCATTAACAAGTTCATTACCTTTCCCACCTCCTTCTCCCTTCCCCTTTATCCCTGTACTTATTCCCTCTTTTCATCATATCTGTATCCACTCATCCTTTCAAATGTGCTTACCCAGAGTGTATTGGTGAGGAGACTAGGTTGACATTATCCAGTGCATCTGCGTTCCAGCTGTACCTCCTCAGAGAGTCGTTGTCTACGTCCTTAGCCACCATCAAGTGCTGCGGAGGAGACAAACAGCGTCACTACGGTGCATAAGTGGGAGTAAGCACATGTTTCTGAGGAATGTTGCACAAGAAGAGGGTGCAGAAGAAATCAAATAATGGTAACGCCAAAAGGTTTTTTTCATGAAGGCATGCTCTTAAATAAAAAGAAAGAGAAAACACTGCACTGGTGAATAACATTGGAATAAATTCTTCTACAGTTTCCTGTCATTTCAAATGAACATAAATGTGCTGGTGGAGAAGTTGAAGCCGTTTGTGTGACTGGCTATTTAGCTAAGGTGCTGCCTTGTTTGTCATTCGGGGTTAATAGTGAGCTACAATGTAAAAAGATGACAACACAGTTACTTATTTCAATTAAATGCAAATAACACCTCCTCTGAGGAAGGAGGGCATCACTGCTAGTATCACTTGCAGGATTTATGGCTGAGTCTTAAAATGACTAGTACCCATGAGAGAAGACAGACATTACAGTGAAAGAAGAAATTTCATTAGGACCCACATATTGAAAACATTCAGTATCTCATCAAGTACTTTAAGGATGGAAAGAAAGAGAGATGACAACATCAGATGGCAAAAAAATGAAATCATTGCAATGTTCTCGGCAGCTAAATCCGTCAGAAAGAATGTGTTAAAGAATCACGTGAACATGCATTAAATAATAAAGATGCAATATTTCCATTCCAGATTTGTGAACAGAGACACTATCTGATGACATGAGGAGAACTCAGTGTATCAGGGTAAAAAAATATATCTACAATATAAAAATCTGAAGCCAATTCTGAAAGAAATATATAAGTTATTATGTTTAAATACTCTTCTTACAAAGTTAGATTTTATTGAGAAATGAATGCTGGAAATATTGACTAAAGTAATTCCACACTAATTCTAAAATCCTTCTGCACTGTGAGGTTGCATGGATATGGAAACGTCAATGCACACATGACTCAAAGATTATGATCATACAGTACATGCTCTACTGCCCATGTTTACAAATGAATATAACTCAACTGAAGGAAAATATTATACTATATATGTCAAATAATAAGAAAATCTAAATGACATTCTTAACATGCACTGACAGAAAGGTGCACGATGACCTGAACATCTACCTTATTGTGTTGCTCTACTATGAAAGACTTTTCCTTACAGAGCATCTGGAGCAGCACGAGAGGAGACAAGCTGTTACTTAGCAGCTGTTAAATTCACAAATCATATATTCACTACAACATTATGTGTTCGTTATGTGCTGTAGTAGCACTTATGGGGAAAAAACCCCCACAATAGCATGGATAGATAAGCAAACACCTTGTAAATTTTTAAATTTTTTAAATGTATCCCAGAGAGATAAGAAATATTTTGACCAAACTATGTAAGCTGTCGTTTTGCTGTCATATTGAAAATAAATAAATAAACAACAACAAAATGTTTTTTTCTTGGGAGGCTTTTGTGATCAAGCTTAACTCTGTTTGAAAACACCTGTATTATCGACTGTGGAGGAGCAGTCTACAGTCCAGGTTTTGGATTTGGGAGAGCCTGGATTATATGTTGGGTGCACAGAGCTTCAAAGACATGGGCATTTACCAGTTAGGAAGGGTTAAAATTAAAGATGCTATTGAGTTGCATTATGGGAAATGTGGGATACAGTGGAGATTTTTTTTGATCATTTTAGGGCCTACAAATAAGGATACATCTGCTCAATCAAGTTTGGCAGTGTTTTTTGATTCATCTGTCTCAAGTCCCCCGACAGTTCGGATGCACAATATTACCATTTTTTGGCCATTTGTATCATATTTGATGCACAGGTTTCTGAGATCTGTAAGTCATCAACATGATCAATACTACTCCCTAAAAACCTCTTGTATATAATCTGACACGTCATCTGCCCTCTGGTGGATTATCTGTGCACTGCATGTAGTGGGGGAGCTTTGACAGCTTACTCTTATGTGACAATTATTTCATTTTTTGTTTTGTTTTATATTTTGTCAAAAGGTCCAATAAACACTGGGCTATTATTTGATGAGTCAGGCCTTAAAGGGTTAAAAAGCTGAACCTCCTAACTATAATCTCTGTCTATAATCCATATTTTTATGGAGCTGAAACTCTTTTTGATTATCAGTTAATGTGCAGATTGTTTTCTTGGTGAACTGATCGGTCAAAACAAATCAGGAACCAGAAGAAGAATGAATGTCAGTGCCTTGTTTCTACATCTATGTTGGGACCAAATCAGGTGCTCCAGTGACCCATGTTTGGTGCTACTTTAACATTTAAAAACAAAACTAAGGTACATCTCAGTCACTACCCAACCATGCAAAAAAACCAAAAACAACCTTAATTATGCTTATAAACAGCAATCTCATTTGACTGTTTCTAGCAAATGTTCAATTTAATCTAATTTACTGACTTATACAGTCCACACCTGGGAGACCTGGTAGTAAAAGTCACACTGACAATATGTTCTATAGTAAGTTTCACCTCAGTTCCTACTTTACCTCAGATGCCATTTTGGTGACTCATAAAAGTAACTGGGCCATCACAGTAATCTGTTCTTGTGCAGCATTACTAACCACTAATCTCATTTCCTCTTTCAGTGAAATGTAACGGGACTGGCCATCTTTATGTCAGCACCAACTCAGGTGTAAGAGGATTGGTGAATAGCTTGCTGGCTTTTTGGCACAGCACCAAGACAGGTTGGCACATTTGGAGACAGAAGTTTGCCTCTTGTTATGGTAATGACCTGTAGGTTACTGACTGAGAGAGAAACACAGGTACAGAGAGACAAAACATGTGCAAATACATTCAATAGGACCTTTCAGTGTACGTACCATGTCCTTATTTGGTGCCAGAATCTCCTCTATCATCATGCTGTCCCGTGTGAACGAGCTCCGGTTCAGCGTGTTGGACCTATCAGAACTGAAGGAACGTAGGCTTGGTGTGGTTGCCGTAGAAGTCACGGATTACCAAGACAACAGTCACAATGATGGAGAGGGGAGGTGAGGAGGAGGAGGAGGAGGAGTTGGGAGGGTGTGGGTGTAAGGGGGTATGAAAGTGAACAGAAAAAACAAACATAAACACATTAAATGCATGCAGCTTCCAGGAACCTGACTGTACGGCACCAGTGACCTCCACAGTGTAAGACACAATCTTCTTGTCATGCTATTACTGTTATTTGGGCAACAAAAATAAAGTAAGAAGCTACAAATAGTTTATAATATCAGTGTAGTTTCCAAATAATACCTCTTGGATGATGATTGTACAGAGCAAAAAAATAAAAGATAAAACAAACAAAAACAAAAACACACACACACGCTTTCCAATAATTGCAGCTCTTTTAGCCTCTTCAGTTTTAGCAGCTGGGCTATCCACGATGCCAGAGCACAATGTGAATTCCCCAAAAGTCCATTGTTCAAGAGATAAAGTTTCTGTCCCAGTGCATTATTCAGTGACTGTACTGTTTGCTGTGGTGTTGTTTGTGGTGGGGTTTGGAGAGACACTTTTATGAGGCAAATAAAGACCATTCCTGAGCAATGACGTGATGAATGTTTGCCTGCAACATCTCAGCTGCAATTACAACACTGTTATTTGCTCTACAAGAAAACCGATGCGTAGCCCGTGCTCAGCGGCAAGAGCAAAAACGCACTTCTAAATGAATGAAATGACAAAGATATGAAAACTAACAGCAGTCACAGTCGCAACATACATTTTTTTTTACATGCTATTATCTCAGGATTTAAAATGATGCATCAGATATTTCAGGATAACATCATTTTTATGTGATAACTTTGATTAATATCTCAAGAAAACAAAAAGATTTCAGGTTTTCAGTATTAATCATCCTGTTATTTCATTAATATCCTATCTCAAATATTAAAACACTTTATCATTTAAATCAGTCTTGGTCATTAAAGTAAGACACTATAGCTCCAACGTCACAGAGGAATGTGGTGAACCTTCAGAAAATAGACCAGTGTTAGTGTTGCAGACAGACTGAAACGAGTAGTCAGTTATTCATTCCATGTAACATTAATATAAAAAAGGTGAGATTATTTAGTGTTCTAATGTGCGTGTTTTTGCACTCTCCACTTTCTTTACTCTTTGTGTATAGTATTGTTTTTAATTGTACATGTATGTTGTTACTTGATACGCATGTATTGCATGAGGCCAGACAAAGACACATTTTATTGATTTGTAAACACTAAACACTCCCTGATTTTATTCGGAACTGATGTTGTTGGTTGGCAGAACATGAAAAAAATCCATCCTGTTGTTTTCAGTAAAAAGAGTTTTCTTTAAGATTTGTGGATATGAAAATACTTCTGCTAACAATTTTTTTATTTTGATTTTGAAACACTTTGTCTTGCAACATGTGGCCAAGAGGAACCGGGAGTCGAACCGCTGACCCGGCCCTTCTGAAGAGTAACAGCCCTTGTCACAAAGCGCTTTGTGATTAGACTATTCTGCATTGATCATCCTTTGTTGTAAACTACATGACACTAATTATTATTATTAATTCAACTGATAAAGGCGACAGCGCCCATATTGCCCACACATGTATCAGTTCAGGCCCCTGGAAGCTTGATGAAGCAAAACACAGAAACCAAAATGATGCAAAGCTTCACCTTTGTGGTAAACTCACAAAGACCCAGACATATGTGATATAGTCACCACAGTCAAACACAAAAGCAAACACAACAAGCTATTCTCTACAAACAAAGAACCCAGCTGAGCTTTTCTTCCCCAACCGAAAACAACAAACTGCACGAAGATCACACAAGTGAACCACACTACACAACACAGCACCTTATGTTAACACACAGTGTTAAAAAACATAAAAGCTGCTCAACACCATCATGTTAGTAGTCAAATGGGTTAAATGTGTATATGTGTTACACTAGACCACAAAGTCATGACATCGATAGCAGCTAGGGTCTGAGGACACAGGGAGAAGGAAAGGTGTGGGATGGGTAGGGTAGGAAGGTGTAGGGTGGCCTCTTCATGCTTTCAGCCTTACCTGACTTTGGGACTAACATTAGGAACGGACATGAGGAGAGAACAGAAGCTCATGAACAAACAGAGGAGTGGATCCAGACTGACTGACTCACCAAACTGCTCGTCGCCCTGCATCAACACTTCTCACTGTCTAACTGAAACTTGCTGCATACGTCCGAACTTTGAACACATTTTTCAATCTAAATCAATGATTCTAATGGTTTATTACAGAGTTGTGAAGAGGGAGGAGTAGTACATTCAACTGAGTTAAGAAATATCTGGTTATCGATAAAAAATTTTAAAATCTGTGTTTTGAGAAGGTTAAAGATGCATTAACTGATTTGTTTTTGGTGGTAAACACATAAAAAATGCTGTATAAAGTAGTTACACCTACTACTGAGGTAGATATTTTGCTTTTTTGATAAGTGCTCCACTAGTTCACCAATTAGTCACCAGCTCATTCTATCTGATGTTGATGGTGATGAGCCGTGACGTCTATCTGAGAGAGGAATTTCTGAAGCAAACATTTTCCTGTTGTGACTGGAAACAAGACTGATGTAGTGAGGAGTAGTAGTAGTAGCAGCCATAGCAGTGAAACTGTTCGTCATTACGTCCCCTCTGGTTTAACCCAGGTCATCTATGTAATGTGATTTTGTGTCGACATGTTTTAATTACCTTTGCTTTTGAATTCTAATCTTAATACGTGTCCTAATTTGTACATGCTGTATGGTTACTGATATTTTATTGGCTAATCTATCTAATTTATTGGCCTTTAGCCAACACTGGCACATTTACGGTGATGTAGACGTCACTATGATCAACATTTTTAATAGTGATCCATATTGAATATAAACATCCCGAGTAGTGCTATAGTTTAAGGATGGAAGTTGACTATGACTCTAAAGGAGCATGTTGCTAAGAAACATCCAATCAAAGAGCTTAAAATTCAGCATACATGAGCTCTCATTCTGGCTACTTTATCATAAGAGCAGCGGCTGGAGGCTCATGGGTATTGTAGTACTTAGAGCCATCTAGACCGTACCCAAACTGATAGAAAACAAAAACAATTTTTCCACAAAGTACAAACCTGTACAATAAATAAATTATCCAGGACTGTTTCTATGTAGAGAATATTAATAAAAGAACTTTAAAATGAGAGTTTGGTAAAAATACTTGCAACAAGGTGCCGTTCCTCCCACCTCACAACTCTACTGGTTATTCTTTTTTTGGGGGGATTTAAAACAAAAAGGCATTAATACATAAATCACTTCCAATTCACTCACTGATTTATAAACATATCTATTACATCATTAAAAAAAAATCCAATCCAATATAATAAACAGATTGAACTGAAAGTAATTTGAACGCGTTCCTACAGAGGAGCGATTTGTTAAAGCAAGCGTGAGTAGATCTCACACACGTTCCCTCTCACTCAAACAGCGTGTGTTGATCTAACTCACGGCTCAAGGCTATGCAGTCAAACATGTTTCTCATTTCCTGTGGCTCAGTGTCCATGTGTGTCACTCCTCAGATATTCAATAACCCCTCCCTCGTCAGCTTGTTGCACAAGTGTCAATATTTTCAGCTCAGCAGCCGCAGAGAGCGGACTATGACCTCTCACTGGTGGGGGTAAAATCTGTGTGGCAACTTATGACAGAGGTCACTACTGTCATGACAGTTTGCTGTTGCAAAAATGTGCATGTGAAAGTTCACCAAAGTTCACACGTTTACTTAAAGCACGCGAGCCATTAGAGCGAGTGGATGTTTTTCTGTGAACCAGCTGCTTTGCTGTGACTCTGATGTGACAGAGCCTAAACCCACCTCATGTATTCCTCAGAAATCTCCGACAGTTTTCTCATCTTGTTGCAATTAACGTCCGTCCTACTGACTGGTATGAAAATACATGCACTTCAACAAACTGGCTAAAACAGTGATTATGTAATGGCTTGTGATTTACCTCTGTGAGCGCGCGCCGACGCTGAAGCCCATGTAGCCCTCCTGAGGGAGAGAGTCGTCTCCCAGCTCCCGCAGGTCCTGGGGGGCCAGATATTTGTCTGTGTCCCCCGTCATGGCGTCGTCACCTGGTAGGTTAAAAAAAACACAGAACTGAAGAAAAGTTACGGAAAGAAACCGCGAGTTTCTTTTTCCAGACGATACAGTTGGCTGGAAAACATTTAAAGAGAATGAATGAATAATTCTGTCCAGCTGCTCACTGGGAAAAACACATCCTGCTCTGACATTTTGGCTTCTCTGTAGTGGTTTTTGTATGGTTTGTCCATTCACAGCTCTTTTAGACAGGCCGATCAATGCAGCTTCTGCCCGGAGGCTGTTTTCCAGCTCAGCTGTGGCCCAACAAATACACACAAGCAAGTGATGCTGTCACTAAAAACTAAACTAACTAAAACTCCTGCTGCTGTCAGGTTCATTTTAATAGCAGCGGCAATAACATCAGTTTAACAGCTTTTCATTCAAATGAACAGTCACCATGGAGTCATATGACATCTAACATAGCAGAGGTCCATGTCATCACAGCACACAACTCACTGAAGCTAGAAAACAAGCGGTTAAAGAGTTGGAACATACGTTACAGGCCTAGTGAGACAACAGTTAGCAGCGTGTTACTCCCCGCAGACGTACTGTAGCTCCCAGTCTACTGATGAACCGGTGAGGAGGGGGGAGAGCAGAAGTTTAAAAGGGACAGAGCAGCAAGTGGAAGCGTGCAGGCAGAGAGATGAAGAAGAATAGAAAGGCATTCCTACAAGCTACTACAAAGCACCGGAGACCCCTCCTGTCCCCTCATCCCCTGCTGCTACAGCACCCCTCCCCCTAAACTTTCCCCCTCTCTCACTCACACACACACTAACACACTTTACAGACCCAATCTGGCGACATTCCAGTCTATTCCCCGGGATCCTTTCTCATTCCAGCTTCAACAAGTGCAAACCCCTCCTGAGCGAGTCAAAACTCACCTCCTGCCTTAAAGCACTTCATTCAGCCCGATGTCCAGTTTGCACGACTTCACCCCGAACTAACTTTTCTGCAACTTGTAACCTCCCCTGGCTCTCTCTTGCTCACACTGTCTGTCTCTCTCTCTTCGCAGCCCGGCGCTCACACAAACAGATCAGCTTTCTCCCGCCTACCCACCCTGCTCTAGGATTATCCAGTGTGTGTGTGTGTGTGTGTGTGTGTGAGAGAGAGTTTCAGAACAGACACCTAGATCTCACAGCACGACAGAAATAGCAAGTGGGTGTGTGACTCAAACTAAGTTGTCTAACATCCAAACTCTTCCTATGTGGCATCTATAGGAGCACACACAGTCTAGTACATACACTTCACTCAACTTTTGATTTTGTGGTTTGTTTATTATCGCCTGTCTCTCATTTTTCCGCTTTCTCTTTTCTCCCTTCTTGCTCTACCTGTCTGTCTGCATGTCCCAAACAGCACACATTCCTCGCTGTTATTGCTCACACATAACGTTCCATCTTCCCTCCTCCATCTTAGTATTTTCAACTAAGTCCTTCAGATACCCCCATGTGTCTCTCTTTACTAGTGTTACCTATTCTTTATAAGACAAATGAAACAGTTCACTCCATTGAACACCGAGGCTTTTGGGGAATTTCAAGTTGTCTCAAATGTGTCAAAGTAAAGAGCATTGTCTACATTGTCCATATTAAAATGGACTTTAATAGGTGAGACATGTGGTGGAGTCATTTTACTGTGGGACACATCCACCAACAGCTCAGAGCTATGGGAAGCAAAGAGACAGTCATTGTCAAAAAGTAGGTAGAAAATCTAATAATGTGACTGCAGCTATAATCCACATACCAGCATTATAAGCAGCCGGGAACACATACTGGGCTTAAGGTGTGTTGATGGGTTCCTCTGCTTCCAGTTTAGAAGACTTAATCTACATTCTAATACTGTCACATTACCAATGAGACTCTTGTAGTTTTTCATATTAACACTGCAGTCCTGTGATTCACCAGTGCATCACACAATCTATCCCAAAATTCATGCAGTGCACTGTCTTCAGCAAAACCTTGCAAAACTGAGCATTTAGCATATTTGTGTCACACTGTATGTACATTTTTTTTCCATGTTACATATAAAATACATTAAATCTTGAATTCCTCTTCCTTCCTTCCTTCCTCTGGTAAAGAACCAAACACAGGCATGAAGAGCCATGGATGAAAACATACATACAAACTATTAATATCAATTATTGGAACAGATAGAAATCGTGGCATCACATGCAGTATAACCCAACATCACATACATATGTTGTTGCTTTATAAACATTTAGCTTATATCATAATTAAAATTCTACTGATGCTGAGCAAGTTTTAAAACTTTGGCGAAATTGTTTGTAGAGCCCAGAATCGTGTACAAACGACTTCACTGGGTTTGCTAGATCAGGGACTGTGTGTGTAATTGGAGATCACTGCTGCTACTCAGCTGCTATGTGAGCTTGTGTGCAATCGAGTTTTACTTGATATATTTTTAGATCAGTGAAGTTTACAACAACAAAACAACAGTTCACACACAAACTGAGTGTGAGGGCAAGCGTGCACACACACACACACGGTTTAGTTCAATCAGTTCAGCTGTATCACCTCAGACTGGTTATTAGAGTTAGTTAGAGTGAGATCATCAGGTTTTGGACTTACAGGAATAGCTGATGCAGATATTTCCGACATCCATCTCTGTTTAAACAAAGCAAAAAACACCTCCTGGTTCAATATTAGTGAGTGTAACGTGTATGAGGCTGTATGTAAAATGCTAATCTCCTCAACACACCTGCCAATGTGCACATACACAGATATGTGTCTTTTTCCTCCTACAAATCTGTCTCATTCTCCTGTGCTGGTTCTCATTGTGTACTACAAGCTTAGTTTAGCAGAAAACCTAAATGTTCAGATAAAGAGCCGTCGTTCATGGCACCGACCTACATTTTGTGCCTTCCTGTACAAGCAGGTCAATCCATAATCCATAATCCATACAGTATATAGAGATCTGTGTTACATGTTTTACAATAACTTAGGATGCTGTGTGAATTGTAAATAAAGAGTCAAAATAAATGTTTCCCATATTTATTTGGAAACAATGATAAAATATCTAATCTAATCAAATTAATATAACTTATTCTGAATTAATTAGCAATGTGTCGGTATGATGAAGATACTGGGTGTAAAAAGAGCCTCCCAGAGAGGCTGAGTCTTTCAGAGGTAAGGATGGAGGTGAGGTTCACCACTCTATGAAAGACTCAGAAAAACCAGAGAAGTCTCTATAGCAAGGGGCAAAGCCAAAGACTAGGATTGAATGGCCATGATCTCGGCCCTCATGCATCACTGCATGAAAAGCTGATACCGTTCTGTAGTGGAAATCACTGCGTGGTCTCAGGAACACCTCCAAAAACCACTGTCAGTGAGCAATGTTTGTCACTGCTTCCACAAATGCGAGTTAAAACTCATAAACACATATAAGCAAGATCCAGAAACGCAGATGCTTTCTCTGAGCCCAAGTCCTGATGAAGCAAAGTTTGAAATAGTTTTAGGAAATCTTGGATGCTGTGTCTTGTTAACAGCACAGAGTTCAAAAGCCAGCACCCATGAAGAGACGGGGGGTGCATGAGTGCACATGACATGGGTAACTTGTACATCTGTACATACAGTATACTGGTTTTGAAACAACATATGCTGCCATCCAGATGACGTCTTGTTTAGGGAAGGCCTTGCTTATTTCAGCAGGACAATGCTGAACCACCGTCTACAGCTTGGCTCCACAGAAAAAGAGGGCATGTGCTAAACTGGCCTGTCCAGACCTGTGACTCTCTGAAAATCTCTGGCACATTGTGAAGCAAAACTATGAGGCAAACAGTTGAGCAGCTGAAATTCTACATAAAGCAGGAGTAGAAAAAAATGTTGCTTTTAAAACTAAAGCAATTGGCCTGTTCACTGACAAAACACTTCAAAATGAGCAGATATTTTTCAAAAAACAATGAACAGCTTCAACATTTGCTATGCTGTTTTTGTACCGTCTTTACTCCTACAAAGACTTCAAATAATGTGCAAATCACTGCATTCTGCTTCATTTACATTTTACACAGCCTGCCAACATGTTGAAATAACAGGCTTCTATATATATTGTGTTAAATATCTGTGGGAAAGCAAACTGTTTAAGTCATGTGGAGGACATGTGGGTTTCTGCAGGTTGCTGATGTTCAGGAGCTATAAAACCATGCAACTGCAGAAAGCAGCAAACATGTGACAACCTACAGATGAAAGACTATTATTCTTCACTATCAATGCAGCCTCTTTTTATTTTTTAGAAAAAAACACCAGTGGGCAAAATGAGAAAATGAAAGAAACCACTGATTGATAAATCCTAATATATCCATTCCTAGTTTTTCACAGTCTTCATCTCATTAGGGAAAGTCAGTGAAGAGTTCAAGTTCAGTCGCTCTGAGCCATAGAGACATACACAAAGTAACACACGCTCACACACTGCAGCAGCTGACACCGTGTTTGCTTTGACCCGAATGTGTGAAACTGCAAAGAAGGCGTCATGAACAAGCCTCTGAAGACAAAGGATCAAGTGTGTGTGTGTGTGTGTGTGTGTGGCGTCTACTCCATGGCGTGAAAAGAAATCTGTTACACACTCTGCAATGCCATATGCAGGCAGTTGGTATGGCAACCAGGAGAAAGGCATATTCCCTGCATTTTGATGCATGAAACTACTTAAGGCTTCACAACACAGCATGAGACAGTTGAGGGGGGAAAGTAAAGTGTCATACACATGCACAGTACAAGAGTTTGTGCAAACACAAAAAAGAAATCAGACAATGTGAAGAAGGAGAAGAAGGAGAGAAAAGGCTGCAATTGAAAAGCTCCCACAGTAATGTACTACTCAGGTAAATACATACATATACATTTCAACACCACTGGAATAGAGTTAACTCACACTGGAGTTGCTAAGAACGAAGGACTGACATGCAGAACGTGTAATGGAAAAAGTTTAAAGAACAAAAAAAAAAAAAAAAAGAATTAAGATGAAAAGTACCTTCTTCCACATCAGATAAATAGTCCTCTGTGATCATTTCGGGGACATTGGCTTTATGGACTGTGTGATTAGGATGGAGGAGAGGGTTAGAGAAAAAAGAACTATGGAAAAATTATACCAAAATCATGACCAAAGAAAGAATTAAAAATGACAAAGTGATTAATGTACATTGGATAAATTGGCTTGAACCTCACACATGATCAAAACTAAAATGTCAAATGATGAAATAAAATGAAATAATAAAGACAGAAAAAGGACAAATTCATGTTTTTTTCCATCAGAAATAACAGTTTCTGTGACAAAGTGCACTGGTGCCTCATATTATCCTAGCTCAAAAACCAGATGTGACTCAGATGTGACTGGGTTTTTATAGATTTGATCTCTCTCTGCAGGATTTTGGGACTGAGGTCAGGTTGAGTAACCTCGACTGTCACAATGGATTTAAATGAATATTTGTGTGTATGTGATGCTGTGAAGTGAATCCTTACCTTCATCATCCGACATGTCCAACACCTCGTTCATGGTCTCTGGAACGTTCATCTTGTGTTTCTCTGTCACAGTCTGTTCAACAGAGACAAACTCTAAGGTGAAGGTGATTATAGCAATACTGTTAAGACATTTTATGTGCGAGTGCATAATGTGTGTGACTCAAATCTGTCACTGGTTTGTAATGTCTGCACTAGAAACAAAACTTTAGCTGAATTAAAGTGAGGCATACAGCTTTTGTTAATGCCTACTGAAACTGCAGTACTGCATTAAGTTTATGGACCTCAACATACTTCTGTCTGGTACTGTTAAAAGGTCTTTACTGTACGTCAGCTAGTTACTCATCCTGTCCAGCTTTTCAAAATAGTATAACTATTAAAAAAGGTCTTAATTTAAACTTACTCTTTACTGCGGAAAGACAGCAAATTGCAATTAACTGAGAACAGTGTTTCTAACGGGATAAACTCAGCAGCACAGCGGTGAGTATGTACTGATGCATATGAAAATTCATCAAGATGTCAGGTAAACAAGGATACGCTACGCATCAACAGGAAATTTAAACAGCAGAAAATCTTACTAAAATATTATATACATCATCATCACATCATATAAAAACTGTTAAGCTACAATGAAGGAAACGTAACACTTCCTGTAAATGTTTCACAATAAAAGCCTCCCAGTGGTGCCATGACTCACTTCTTTTCTGGGCTTTTTGAGTTTGCTTCAAGAGCAAATTAAAACAGTAGCAGACCTTAAGCAGGTTACTAAAATGTGACTGAGAATATCTACTAAGAATTGTGAAAAGTAGTAATAAAGGCACGTCGCTAATATAATTATCTACTATTTGACAATTTGCAGTAAGAGTATTAGGACATTTTTTTTATTCAGTTGTGTGTTTTGGACCATGTTTGTTAAAAACAACATATATGCAGCCATTGTTTTATAGGCAACAGTTCACAGGTGAACTCACACTGTACATTTATATACACACGCACCTGAGTGATCAGAGTTTCTTCTGTGACCACCTTGAGCGTGTCAACAACAGAGATGTACCCAAGCCTCCTGGCTATGGACAGAGCACTGTTCCCATTCTGTACAAATAAAACAAAATCAAATAAAGTCAGATAAAGTTAGATATGAAATAAATGAAATAAAGAAGACGAGTTATTGGTTTGTATCAGGAAATGAAAACACTTCTTTTTAGGATTAATTTAGTTTGTGTATTTATTACAATGTGCATTAAAAACATAATTATCAAAAAGGTTTTTCACTGTGTGTCATCTTTCTATCATAATTTGCACTTGGAAGCAAAAATGTTGACGGAGTGTACAGTCGAGTACGTGTGTCCACTAACCGCGGTGAGCTCGTTGGGCGACGCGCCGCGATGTAGCAGCAAGTTGATGATGTGCGTGTGTCCCTGCTGTGCAGCCTGATGGAGAGGCGTGTAACCGTTCTGCAGAGGAGACAAAGTGTTAGAGTTAGAAAACATTTCTACAGCCAACAAAATATATACACACGCTCAAATCTCCATAGAGCACACACCCGCACTGAATGGTTACCTTGGTCTTAGCGTTGACCTTTGCCTGATTTTTCAGCAGGAAGTTGACCATCTTGACGTTGCCATAGTGACAGGCCACGTGGAGAGGAGTGTATCCCAGCTGATGACAGCAAAGACATTATCCTACAGTCATGTCTCTCTCATACAGAACGCACATGCTTCTTTAACGGCTATATTAACTTGCTGAATGTGCATGTTTTACTGACATCTGACCATTATTGTGCACAGTGTATGCATCTGTGGGAAGATGCTAGCAGTATTACCTTAGTCTCAGGATCTACAACAGCCCCCTGGTTAACTAAGATCTCAGCAACGTTGACTTTATCCTCCTGGGCAGCCAGGTGCAGTGGAGTCAGACCAGACTAATGACACACACAGACACATAGTTAAAGACAAAGGTACAGGAAGGTGCTGAATACAGTATGATACAATCAAGAAAGAGAGAAATACAGCTTGTTTAGAGTGAAATAACAGGTGTGGCAACTGAAACAATTGGCAAAATAATAGTCTTGGATAAAGACACTGTCATTTCTGAAGTAAAATTAAGGCCCTGGCCATGAAAGACAAGTTTACAGCATAGACACAAACACACCTTAAACAGTATTCCTATGTTATATTGTAAGTACAGTGTGTGACTATGACACCTATACAGAGGCACATATCTCAATATTAATGGCAGTTTCCACACATGACTCTCATACCTTATTGCCCATGTTAACAGGAGCGTCTCGAGCCAGCAGCAGTGTCACAATGTCCACATTGCCTTCCTGCGCTGCGAGGTGCAGAGGCGTAATCCCCTGGCGTGTAACTGTGTTGGTGGAGGCGCCGTACTCCAGTAACGTGGTGGTTATCTCCATCTGGTTCTTTTTAGCTGCAATGTGAAGCGGTGTATAACCATTCTGTGTACGGAGAAACACAGAAACTCAGTGGCAGTTCAGTGTTGCAAACAACCAATCACAATTCATTGCTCCACTACAGAACAGTGTATTTGCATGTGGGTGACTGAAAGTAGGTCAGCATGCCCTGGTTCCTGTGCATTCAATTTAATGTCCTTCAATACGATTTTACTGACTTACCTTCGCAGCAGCGTGAGGTGAGGCTCCCTGGCTGAGCAAGAGTAGCGCCACCTTCTGGTTATCATAGTGTGCTGCCACATGCAGTGGAGTTAGTCCACTCTGAATGTACACACGCACACACACACACACACACACATTGTTAGATGGTGACACAGTAGATATATGATCTAAGTGCAGAGGAGTGAAGTGAACAGAGGTGATAAAAGGAATACAGTAAAAGCTTTGGTGACACTCACACTGAGTTACACATAAGTGTCTCTATGATTTACTGTATTCAGGAGCCTGTAACATGAAGTGAGATTAACAGGTTAACCAGTTATCTTTGATCTTAACTCAAGTTTTCTGGTACCACGACGCTGACTCAGCGTCCTAGAAAACACACAGACGGAATTTTGTGCTAAAAAGACGAACTTTGTAAGATTCCTGCTTGATTGGATTAAGTCAATCTGCAGGAGCACGATAAATTCACAGAAACCTTTAAAAATGTGTTGGCATAAAACATTGACTGTGACTTTTGTTTTCACGCGGTCACCTGACAGTTGTTTTGAGACGAGCCGACAGGGACAAAGGAGTTTACAATAAAGTTATTAATAATATAAGACCAGCAGATATAAATAAATTCCAGGTTTC
This sequence comes from Sandelia bainsii, assembly GCA_032362345.1. Lineage (NCBI taxonomy): Eukaryota > Metazoa > Chordata > Actinopteri > Anabantiformes > Anabantidae > Sandelia > Sandelia bainsii. The sequence continues at coordinate 16,474,808 of JAUMHL010000012.1, read as the reverse complement.
AGGTCATCTGTTGTATGCTTCACTCTGGTTTTAAGAGCGTTTCAAAACAAAGAGAAGAATACTTCACCATACTAAGTACTAACATAATAGCTAGAGCTTAGTTTTATTTGCTCAAAGATGATTAATTCCTGGCAGGATCCCTGACTGTAATCATGCTTTTTCACTCGTCTTCCATTACTGTAGCTCAGAATAACACAAGGAGATAAAATAAATAAATAAAAACCTTTTGCTAACTATGCTGTACATGAACTCAGACTGAGCTTACCAGGCATTAACTACCTTCTCTCTTCTCTGCTTTGTGGTACAGCTCATGCAGGACGCTCAGCGCTGGGCCCAGTGAAGCCAGATAATTCACTTTGTGATACAGGCTCCTGTTATTAATGTGGGAGCTCACACACTCTCTCTTATTGTCCTAAACAATCAACCCCCCCTTAGGCACACTCCAGCGATTAAATGCGTGTTACCTTCCCAGCAGCGTCAGGTGGAGCGTTTTTCTGCAGCAACAGGTTGGCGAGCTCGATCTTCCCGTACTTTGCTGCTACATGCAAAGGAGTGAAGCCCTTCTGGAGAGACACACACACAAGACAACATTCAACCAACTTTTAATTTGAAATCTAATGATTGTTTAAATGTAATTGTTTAAAGCATTTTAATTAAAATTAAATGATTTTTTTTTAATACGCTTTTTATATGCTATCAGAAACCATATGTGTTTAATCACATGTAGTCGAGTCGTCTGGGTCCGGTCTGACTGACGGTCTGAGTCGCAAGGTTCTACTGCATGTCATGAAGACATGGGGAAATGATTACTTGGTGCTTAAAGACGATGACACACAATGAGGACTCAGGGTGTGGAAACAGGATGAGTGTGTGTGTTACATCAGATTCCTCAGCTATGAGGCAATGCAGATCTGTGACCACGGTTCCAAATCAGCTTTGTGCAGAGAGGTAGAGCTCTGAGTGTGTTTGCACACATCTGAAGTGTGTGCACGTCACACACACACACACACACACACACACACACACACACGCACAGTCAGAGGGGACTACTAGTTGTGCGACTTGACAGAATCCAGACTGGCTGCCTGGTTCAAGGCCCTTTGATTTGTACAGCATGAATCCAAATCTATGGAGGTGTTGGACGGATGAATAAAATATTAAGAATTAAAATTAAGCGTGTGTCTCCACTCTGTACTTTGATATGCATCATAAAATGGTTAGATGGATAAATGGATGGATTTTACTACAAAAAGCATTTAAGAAATCAAGACCTTTTATGATCAAACTACATTCAATGCTTTTTAAGATATTTGAAAACCTGCAAGGTAAGTAATCTACGACCTTTACTGCTGGTTAAAACATCTGGCTAATACCCACATCTCACAGTTTTACAGTGGCCTTTAACTAAAATTGAGAGTTTGTTAAAAATACTGTATGTTGGCTCTTCAGCTATGTTACATTCTACATATATTATGATCAGCAGTGAAAATCTTTGCATGTTCCAGGTGGGTTCCTGCTGGCAGGGAACACTATTTATGAAGATGCATGAGTGAATGACTCCAATAACATTTTGAAATGATTTACAGTTTTTAAAGCTGGCTCACACAATATTTACCTAGATCATTAGCTAATCAAATCTCCAGCAACAGTCCACACGATGGTTGAGATTTAACGTAAAAGTAACAACCTGAGGCTTCTTTCTTTGTTTTGACATCTAGTTGTGCAAACATCACATGGAAAACCATATTTAGGGTTTGGGCACTTTCCTCAAACGCTGTAGCAGTTTAGATGTGTAACGCACAAAAAAGAAAACACTGAAACAAACCTGAACCAATAAATCCTCCAGTTATGACCCAACAGTCAGCTAATGCTTCTGACTTATGTTCAAATAAAATATCATACTGTAACTGTACATGTGCTGTATTTAGCATCAGACTTTTCCTGCCTGACATGAAACTACAGCACAGCAGCAGCAAAACATGCAAAATGTGTTTATGACCCACATGTACAGCTGTACAGTATGAAATACACAAGCACAGGTGTAGTGGTGTGTATTCATACTTATATCCACCTCTGGGCAGTGCAGTGTATTGTACACCTAACTAAAACCTCTACAGTTATGTAGCCGTAAACATCTTGCTGACTGTGTTTCACATGTTCTGTCTCAATGTACCAGATTTTCTTACGTGTGTTTGATATTTACCTTGGTAGTGATGCCCAGACTGGCTCCTTGGTCCAGCAGTGCTGCAGCTATGTCTCTGTGTCCCTCCCTGGCAGCCAGGTGTAAAGGTGTGTATCCAGTGCTGGTCATTGCGTCTGGGTTCGCTCCGCTGGCCAACAGCTGTTGGACAATATCTTGCTTGCCAAGGCGGCTTGAGATGTGCAGTGGAGTCTGGTCGTCCTGCCACAAAACAACATCATCATTCATTTGGAGTCACGCTTGTGTCCACATGATGAATGTAAACTGAAAATTCACTCTCAGCTCAGTTTTTGGTCTCAACTTCTCAAAGTCGCTCTTCAGGCCTTTTTCATTGGCAACAGCTGCACTGCTATGGCCAAAAATGGCACAGTGAGGTGAGAGTGAACCAAATGAGCTGTGTATAAAGCTTCATAAAGTCGAGGGGACTTTTAGATTCTTTCTTAAATCCCTCTAAGCTCATTGCTATGCGTAACCACTTTCACATTGTCATTTAAGACGCTAATTATTACTGATTGAAAAAAAAAAAAGGAAAGTAAGAAATATTAGAAGGTTTCTGTGCTTGCTGGAATATTAATATTAATATTATATTTTTAAATATTACCTAAAAATAGTAGCATACATATCCCAGCATATATGGAAGACGGAAGCATCAGTACATCTACATAACAAAACAACTGATTTCATGGCATTTTCCCCCCAAATGTTTTTCTTTTTCAACAGTAACAAGACAAGAAACCCTGCATTTGGAAACAAGAGGAGTGGATCTGTACTGTAATTACCCAGTAATTAGACATGTGCACAGACCCACCTACATAAACACAAACACACACGAACACAAACGTGTGTTTTCTTAGTTACAGTTGATTTTTGTGTAAATTCTAATGTTACACATTTTCTACCTTGGCTTTGGCATCAACTCGAGCTCCGTTCTGTACCAGATATTGGACCACATTCGACTGCCCTGCCCTCGCTGCCATGTGGAGCGCCGTCTCCCCCCTCTGGAACACACACACACACACACACACAATAAAGAGGGATTAAAAGTTATTCCCAGAGTTGGACTCGTTCTCCAAATCCTTCTCTCTGCAAGAGAAAGAAGGAGGAGAGAGCGAGAAACCCCCTCGCTCTCCACACCCAGCTCACCATAATGACGTCCCATAATGCTCTGTTTCTACGGTAACCTGGCCACAGACACGGCGTGGGCGACCAAATACTTGGGGTTGAAGAGTTGACTGTGAGGCACGCTTCCCTTACTTTTTTACTCTTATCCTTACCTCTCTGTCTGCTTGTTCTCTTTCAGATCTTTGCCCCACATCTCTCTCTCTCTCTTTCTCTTTATTGTATTTCTCTCTCTCTCTCTCTCTCTTTTCTCTTTCTCCCTTCACGTGATTTAAGAGTTAACAGGGCCAACAGTGGAGTGTGTAGCTCCTCTAGAAGAGTGTGTGTCTAAAACATAAACATGAGAGATGCTTGACATGTTCCCTTTAATCAGAATTAACAGATTCACATCACTTATGGAGCAATGTTACGCTTCCCTTGTATCTGTGTTTGTGTCCAACTTATCAACATAAGTCCAGTATTCACTCTAAGCCTCTTTTAGACCCGTTGGTCCTGGTGTACAGTCAGTTTATTAAAGCTTTTTTTTGCCTACTGTGGCTGAAAACAACACTATGAAGCAGTGAGAGTGAATCTACAGAGACAAGTTGTGGAGCAGACAGCTCAGTCTGTACTTGTAGTATCGACCCATCAAACTACTTTATATTTCGGTTCCACCGCATTTATTTAACAGCTTTTGATACTGGTTGCTTGACATTATGATTTTACACACAGTTCAAATCATCTCCATCTCCACCAAATACAACAGTAAAAAAAAAAAAAAAATGTAGTTCACTTCAACAGATATTTGGTGCTTATAGTTATATCTCCTATACCTAAAAGTATTTCTTCCCACATGCACTTTTCTTCAATCCTTTGGGAGAACAAGAAGGATATGAGACAGAAAGGAGAAACCAAACGAAAGAGCTTCCTGAACTCACCACATTGCTCGTGTTTGGTGAAGCCCCGTGGTTGATCAGCTGGTGCACAATGTTTTCATGTCCCATAAACGCTGCAACGTGGATCGGAGTCAGACCGGACTGACGAGAGGAGGACAGAAGGCAGGAGGAGCGATGGAGAGAAAACATGAGCAACAACCTTTATTTCAGGTTATTAATTGCAGCTCAAAAACTCCTACACTACACACCCATTTTCTCTCTGCTGTTACCAATTTTACACTATGGCTGAATTTAATTTTTTAATATATTGTTATTATAAAATATGGGTTATAGCTGTTTTAAGTATTATCAGTTAAATATATTGTAAGTATCAACATTTTCTGACTTCTAGGATTAATTAATGGACAAAAACTGTTTGGTAAGATGGTTATTTTTGCAGCATGAGCAGTGTTTCAAATGCTAAACTTCAAATTCACTTTTACTGTTGTCATATAAACGTAGTGCACTTGAGAAACTTTCCCCAGAGATTCACCCACAGTCAAAGTGTAAAAACTGGTTGTACAATAAATAAAAACCTTGATGCCTTGGTGATTCCGTGACATACAGCACAAACTTGACACACATACCTCGGTAACGGCCTGTATAGACGCTCCATGCTTCAGAAGTAGCTCCATCACCTTGACTCTGTTCTTCTTACAGGCGATGTGTAGAGGAGTGAAACCATTCTAAGACACGGAAAACGAAAAGAAATGAATTTAAAAGTATAAAAATAGTCCAACAGGTCTTTGTGTGAGGCTTTGTGGGTCTTGCAGAGCTGGCGGTTGACAAAGCTGGAACGCCGTATGGAAAGTACAGTACAACACAAAGTGGCACCTTTTTTCCATTTCCCCCTCTTTCTTTCACGTTTTCTCTCAGGCCCTCTTCAAGCAAACCAGACAAGCATGTGTGGAAATAATTGAGTTGACTGTAAACCGCAAAAAACAAAAAAGAATGTGGAACTGAAATAGATATTTTTCTTTACAACTCACTCTTCTCTCGCCAACTCACCTCCCTCCCCCCCCTCTTACCCTGACTTTGAGGTTTCTGGCTCTAATCTATGACTTCATTTTCCTCTCCAAGTCCTTTTTTTTCCTTCTCATTCTCTCACACTATAAAGTCCCAGTGCTCCAACCACACCCAGACTCCGTTTCCTTCATTAACATCTGTCCTGTCCTGTCCTGTCCTGTCTCCTGTGCTGTGTCCTTTCTTCTTCAATACTTTATGATTGTGTTGTGAACAAACAAAACGTTGAGATAATCATAGAGGTAGAGAAGAAAAGAAAGAGTAAAGAAAAAGTAATTACATATTTTTGTTAGTTGGGAGATGAAATCATTAAAACCTGTTTGCACTTCTTCCTTAAGTTCGGTTTTAGAGAGAATAAAAACACTTTTCAATCTCCTTTTCTCCCTAATTGCACCTTCAATCATTTTCATGAATGACTCCTTTTATATGTCTTGCTTTAATTAATTAAACCACCACGTCAGTTTTCCTTTAAGGCTGCGACAGGCAGCAGCTTATGAGGCTGGACCCAGAAACATTTCTGTAAAACGTGTGAGTCCCATTTCCTTAAGAGTTAACAGCACGAGGAAAACATACAGTAGAGAACTAAAATTAAACTCACTCTTGTTCCATCTTCTAAAAGAAAATAGACGTTGTAATGAGGCCAAAGTACTGGACAAACTGCATTTTGGACCTGATGGTGGCACTAGTTTTTACAATTGAGCCTGAGGGAGACATGAGTGTGTGAACCAAATGCCACAACAGTCCATCTGGCAGTTGTGGTGCCAAACGGAGACTGACATCTCTAGCATGACTAAAAGGTTTTACATATGGCTCTCGTTCAGGACCGTCTCCTGTGCAGCAGGTTAACAACATATAGCATGTGAGTCACAACCTAACATAGTTGTTTTTTTTTAAGAATGTATATATTCCATCTATTAAATTATGACATTGCTGAAATGATGAGAAAGGAAAAGTCAAGGACTGACTGACTGGATTTAAAGAGACGGAGAATGTCCCTCAATCTCATGTCTGTCATAACACACCACACAGTGAGAGTGAGTCTGTCTCTCCCCGAACCTCCACTCCTTGCTGCCAACCCACGTGCCCTTCTCTCTGTGCTCACCAGCGCCTTGGCGTTGGGATTGGCCTTCTTGTCCACAATGACCTTCGCCACCTTGTAGTGGCCGCAGTGGGCGGCAACGTGCAGCGCCGTCAGGTAATCATTGGTCACGTCGTCCACGGGCACCTCGTGGTGCAGCAGTAGTTGGACGCAGTTGAGGTGGTCTCCCTGCGTGGCCATGTGAAGGGGGGACAAACCGTTCTGAAGTGAAAACAGAGGAAATGCAGCATATTAGTAAAAATAAAAGAGGCAGCGGAAAAGAAAGAGACGCAGATTGAAGGTTCACCTTGGTCTTTGACAGTATTGGAGCTCCTCTGTCCAGCAGCATCTCCACCACCTGCTCATGGCCACTCCTGGCTCCACAGTGGAGCGGGGTGAGACCATCCTGGGAAAACAAACGGTATATTGCTCAGACTGATCATCTGACGACTTCAGGCCGACATTTAGCTTTAAACTTCGTACCATCAACAGTGTCTTTAAGTACTGTATAGGCACTGCTTAAGAACTACACAATTTAAAACAGAGAGCATTTGATTTTAACTCTTAATCTACTTAATCTATTTTTCACAAGCACCTAACTTGATAAAAACAGTACTAAATCGATTGAATCATCTTTTAAATATTAAAGTCATTAAATAATGCAGTTTTGTGTGTGCCTGTGTGCAAACCTTCGTCCGTGCATCTATCTTGGCTCCTCTCTCCAGCAGCAGTCGCACCATGTTACTATTCCCACGTTTGGATGCTACGTGCAGTGGTGTTATGTCATTCTGGAGGAAGAAGAGCAGCATCGTGATCATACATCACACAGACCACACGTTGTGTCGTCCAGCAGAGTGACAAGCACAGCTGTACAATTACACACGCCAGTATTAGATTCCTCCACACTCTCTCCACAGACACACACACACACACACACAGGCAGGCACAAATTCCTGTGTTGTCTCTGTACCTACCCTTGCCTTGAAGTCCACAGCTGCCCCTCTGTTGAGCAGGAGTGTTGCTACGTTGATGTTGCCGTAGTGAGCCGCAATATGGAGAGGGGTGAAGCCGCTCTGAAAGGAGCGAGAGACACACAGACGGACAGAGCCGAAGAGAATCAATCAAAGAGAGAGGAAAAGAAGCAAGGTCTGTCTCATAGTGAGCCACGAGCAAAGCATGATGGGACGTTATATACAGTAGCGAGTGACCAAAAGCACGTTAACAGAGCATAGCAGGCCAGGGCTGAGCAAAAGTCATGCAAAACTGACCAAACAAAAGGTGTGCTGGGTTTTACTTTTACAATAAAATACTATACATCTCCCGGCCAGTTTATTAGGAACAACTCTACAGTCTAATGTAATCCAGTACAACAGCTCTGCCACATCTTCCATACGGTCTTTATAAAGCTCAGGTTTCTTCAAGGTGTTATTTCAACAATATATTTACTGAGGTTAAACTTTGTGGTGTTTATAATGAACTGAAGTAGGTGTACCTAATAAAGTGGCCACTGAGTATATATTTCTACATTTCTAGTGAAGAGCAACTCAACTCGACCTTTTTTTAAGTTGTTGGAGAGCAAACATTCATCTCCTGTCAAATGCAAACCACGCACAGAGAGTGAATCCGGAAAATGTAAATACCAGGCAGAAACACAGATGTTACTTTTACTGCATTTCGTTGCCTTGTACTTGTACATGTGTAATGACAATAAAGTTGAATCTAATCTAATCTAATCTACTGTTTGTTTGAGTTATCTGTCTCTTCTGTGATCCGCTCTCATCTGACAGGGAAAACATTTATAACCCAGGTGAGCACGCATCTGCATTAGTTACAGACCATATAGATTCAGTGGGACAGTCTAGCTAAGTCCTGATTTAAAGTCACTTTCAGACATCAAATAACCTGTTTACGTTAATGTGAATGGCTCAAATTTGGCTGAAGAAAAGTATTTAAACATTCAAAACACAAATCATTAATTGAGTCACACAATCTTGTACAGTTTGGTCTTAATTTGTGAACATAAAGAAGTCCTAATTTCAACTTTTAAACGTTTCCAACAATGCTATGCAAACAAGCTATTTATAATATCATCGATAATAACGACGAGCAGCTGCTCTGATGAAAGCTGATCAAACTGTTTTCTGGGCAAAGTGAGAACAGTCGGCACAATTCAATTGACATGCTGAAGTTGGTACTATCACTTCAGCCCTGCAGTTTTTCTTTCTCAGTGACAGCTGGATGAGAGCCTTAGCATGTGGATCTTTGACAGACAGGTGATCACACGCATGGCAAAATTCACAAAGGAACACTACTACTACTATTTTTTCTTCCTGACAGATGTCACAAATACGCTGCAATGAGTTTCTACTTTGAATACAACGCTCTGTGACCTGGAGTTCACATGATATTTACCGTTTTACATGTGAGCTGGTCATAAAACTAAGACATTTAATAAATGTACGTTAAAGGGGGACAGAGGTTGACGGCTGAATGATCTGACACGCATTAACAATATATGTCATTTTCTGGCCAAAATCACTTCCAATCACTTAAAAACCAATATTACAAATTGTTTAGAAATAGTTCTGCATTTGGGGAAATATGTTTATTATCTTTTTTGACGAGAGTTAGGTGAGAAGATTGATACTAATCATGCACAGTAGCTTATGTGTAAGCTAAATATGAAGCTGAAGCCAAGAGACTAAACTTTTCTTTCTTTACTACACACAGACTTGGCAGTGGTATTGATTTTTTTCATCTAACTTTCATGAAGAAAGCGAATGAGCTTCTTTAATAATTAATAATTAAAAATGAAATACATCCATGCTATAGACATGTTTGCAGCTTGATCAGAAACTAAGAACTGAGATTTACAAGTAGAGCAAAATAGCTTTACAATAACTTTGTAAATGACTACTGTCGAGTATATCTTATACCCCTGCAGCAAGGGGTCACTGCTTCCCTTTTCTTGTGAAAATCACACAAATGTTTTCTGAATCAATGCTTAAATCAATGTGTATGCAAATAAGTTTTTTTGCTGCAGCTGCTGTTTCACTGATTAACTTCTGTATGCACATTAGCTCAATGAGAGAATCAGGTCTTTACATTATACACTAATAGACTTTTGTTCCATATTTCATCTGCTTCCCAGTAATTGGAAACTCAATAAATAGCCGACCTCAGTGTTTTGTCTTGATAAATTTTGTCTTATGTACATTTCCACAGCACTAATTCCATCAGTTACATCAAATTCACCTCTTTATTACTCTGAATTTCTCTACTCTTTTTGACCTTTGGGCACCAAAATCAAATCAGTTTGTTGTTGAGTCCAAATGGAAAATTTGCAGAAAATCCCTGAAGGAATTCCCAAGATTTAACGTGCACGAGAATGTGATATGGACAGTGAATCGGATTAGTGCTGTAGACATGTATCTAATGCAGAATTTATCATGTAGGAGCCATCACTGTGGGCTACAGGTCATTTTGTTGCTTCAGTGTTTTCTGTATCGGACCTGTAATTTTAGGTACACCTACAGATTGAAAAAGCTCTAGTTAAACCCAAGGTAGCCAAACTGTTATTTGTTTCACTTCTGCCCCAAATAAGTAAGATACACACAAACTAAAGTCAAAATGCAATGTAGGCTTAACAACAGCCACATAGGTGAGATGCTGTCAGCAGCCGCAAAAGCTTTCATGCCAGCATTTAGTGTTCATGCTAGCAGACAGAAGGCTTTGAAAGGGTGACAATGAGCAAACAATGAGAGGAGAGGAGAGGAGAGGAGAGGAGAGGAGAGGAGAGGAGAGGAGAGGAGAGGAGAGGAGAGGAGAGGAGAAGA
>JAUMHL010000012.1:16424938-16464538 GCA_032362345.1 Sandelia bainsii | reverse complement strand
ATTCTTGACATTGTTACTCTGGAGGGTGCAGGCACCACTGACCATGGGGCAGGGGGTAGCACGGACCTGTCTGGTGCAGGTGAGTTATTGTTACGAGGGGTGGGGGGGCAAAAGTATGTCCACTCCGTAACTAATCTCTGTTTATGGCTTTTTTTTCTGTCACCCCACAGCCTCCATCGCTGCTGGGCGGCAGGGGGGTCCTCCTCTGGCCCAGAGGGGTCGGCCGCCCCATCATCGTGCCACCACCGCCACACCTGCTGGTTCACAAGATGGTGAGTATGATGCTCACTCTGCCTGTCTGTGGCCCCTTTGGGGGGGAGAGAGAGAGAAGAGGAGGAGTGGAGAGGAGAAGAGGAGAGGAGAGGAGAAGAGGAGAGAAGAGAAGAGGAGAAGAGAGGAGAGGAGAGGAGAGAAGAGGAGAAGAGGAGAGGAGAGGAGAGCAGTGGTGTACCTCTGTTGTTCTATTCACCATCATCTAGAAGGGAAAAGGGGGGAACAGCAGGGTAAGAAAAAGGAACGAATAGAGGGAGGAGGAGGAGAAAGAGGCGGAGAGAATGGGGTGGTTAGTGCACCACAACAACTACAACACCAACACCATGGTTGCACTAAGCTGTCGGATGGGTATGTGACAATGCTGGACATAATGAAAACTAAAAGGCAACCACACAGGTGTGCACACAACAGGATGATGGGCTGAGACTCTCCCCTATAGTCTGTTATTTGTTCTGCATTCTTATTTTAAGGAAACAAAGACAAATAGAACAGTATTTCGTACTGTAGGACTTTGAGTTGAGGCTTTTTGGTTCCACAAAAACAAGCACAGGGACTAAAATGCTTTATTAATAGGAGCCATCAAAAAATATCAAGTTCTACTTCAAGTGCAAGTGTGAAAACTTCTGCTTCATTTCAAATGTGCAGTGTGCTACAGGTGTATTTCCTTTTTGGAGACAATGTATTATCAACACACTATCCTTACTTAAAATTATTTTTAGTTTTTTGTTAATAGACACATTATACTTGATAAATAGTGTATGTGCAGCTTCACCAAAGAGAACACTTATAGTTACTGCTATATCTAATACTTGTGTTTTGAATTGAGGAATTGAGCTCCTGTGTCTTTAAGGCCCCATTTCCCCCCAGCTCCGTCTATTCTGATTGGCCAGCTTGTGGATGTCTTCCTGTGGGATAAACTGTGCCCAGTTGGAACAGAACCGTTCTTCAGCAACATCATAGCAGAAATTCCTGCTGCACACTCAGGCAGGTTGTAAAAAACCATCATCTATGAAGTATGAATTGCTCTCAGTGTACTGGCTGGTCGGGCTCTGTGCAAAGGTAACAGAAATTGACTACCAACACCTCTGAGGTGCTCAAATTAACATGTTATATCTCATCCCCCAACATTTCTAAGGAAAACATCTGTAGCTCACTGCAGATTCATGTGGCTAGAAAGTATGTTAAACTGAACAAAATCACTTTCTCTTTTGACTGCAGGTCATGATGGGAACTGTAGTCCTGCCTATTGTAGCGAGAGCGTACCTTGGATTCCACGTCAGCATTGTGGTCATTCTGGAGGAGGAGGGCGGCAGCTTTGGTGTCATCTTTCCGTGCAGCAATGTGCAGAGCCGGGAGGCGGACCTTCCCCTTGGTATCATTTTCCAGCAGGAGGGAAACCACCTGGTCATGGCCCTGCTGCAACGCCACCGCCAGAGGAGTGAAACCATCCTGTGGACGAGCAAAAACAGCGAACATCACCACGGCCATGTGGATCCTGAATGTCAGCTGCTAACCAACACCAACAACTAAACAAAAAAAATAAATATGCTTTAATTTGACATTTTGATTCAAAATGTTCTCATTTAGTTTCCTTTTCTTTCTTTTAGGATTCACTGTGTCCACTTATAAACCTACTGAGGTACAATTTAGCAGCTACTGTTTGTTTATATCTAAAATGATAAATCACTGTAAGTTTACGGCTTTATTCTGTTTGGAGAAGTGCAGCTCTATGCACGTCACATCTATGTCCAGGCCTATTGGACATAAATAAATGGAGAAATTGTGGATTGGAGTCAGTGCGCAGATGTAATTTTTCCATCAATGCTTTATTCCTTTTATTTTATGTTTTTTCTTTAGTCTCAGTTTACAATATTTTCTGTTTAAAGTCTCTGACTGTAGAATAGAATAGACTGTAAATTGTGCAATATTTCAGGTAAATCTGAGTAAAAAGGGACCTTCCTGTGTAAGTCTCCATTAAATAAATCAGACAGCTGCATTTTGTCAATACAGGGTAAAATGTGACTTTAAAAAATAACAGCATTTCCACACTTCACCAAACATCACTTTACTGATGATAACAACAAAATGCTCCAAGTACCAAATCATCCATCCATCCATCCATTATCCTAATAATAATATCGCACAGGGCAGTTGTTAAATTGTCTATTTGGCAGTTTAAGCTTTTTACCGTGTATGTTACAGACACTTTAAGAAGGAGTTCAGTGTCTTGCTCAAGGACAAATCAAAAGCACATATTGCCTCTTCATGCACAAAATACAAGAAGCAGTATAACTGCAGTCATTAATTAGTTAAATGATTAGCAGTACACAGTCTCAGATTTGCCACGTTTCTTTGTTGTACATGATAGAAGCTTGAACATATTTTACAGACAAATGAATAAATCAAGAATGTAATCAGTAGATTAACTGATAAAAAATAAATGTTAGTTATAGCTGTAAACTGCTTACTAATGTGGAGCCTGTGAGCACACTCACATCGATTCCCACAGGCAGTATGATAAATCAGACACACAGCAAAGGCTGGCAGCATCAGTTACCCTGAACCATCAAAGAAAAGGAAAGTTGTGTGTGTGTGTGTGTGTTCACAGGACGCCGACTGTCTGAATAAAACCAACTCAGCATCACTACACCCACACATCAAAGCAGAACGTCCCCTCAGAGATCCTGCACCAAAACTGTAACAGCGAGAACGTCTGCACAAATAAACCAGCACGCACACGACAACACACGCTCAGTGTGGATCTGCAAGACGCACACACACGTGCCAGCACGAGCAGGCACACAAACATGCTCAAATGCCTAAACTTAGCCTTGTTAAGAAATTCTAAAGTCCTGAGCCATCCCAAAGCACCACTGTCCTGTTTCATCTGCTTTATTATGGATTCAGGAAAAGACACAAAGTCAGTGTTCAAAAATACCTCGACAGACAACTACAGTAGCAAACAGAAACACACTAAAAGACTGTTTTTTTATCTTTAACTTCAAGTTTGAAAACTTGCAATGACACAGCACAAATAGAAGCTAACCTCAAAGACAAGGAGCTATTAAAATGAATCAAATCGAAACAATAGAACACGTGAAACTTTGCATGATATGACACGTTATCTTCATGCTTAAAAGTATAAAAGTGTCCTTTATATTAGATGAAAATAATAAAGATCACACTGAGGAGAACAGTGAGATATGATTTTAATATTTTACAGTTTCTACCACTGTAGTTCATTTTGTAATTTCTACAATTTAATGCTCAGTAATACAGAACACGCAATGAAAAAGATCAAATGCAGACAACGTTACAGAAACCAAAAGGCTTTTGAATCTGTTCTGCCTGCTGCTATGCTGAAATGGTTAAATATGAATTATGAAACACCAGGAGCTGCTTCAAACATGGATATATATTTCTGCACATGAATAATTCAGTCTGTCTCCTGCTGGAGTCAGACTGTGGGGAGGGGGGATGACGGAGAACATCGAGACCAGAAGGAGGTAGACAAAAGGAGGAACGAGGGAGGGGGAGAAAAAGAAGAAGAGCGGAGCTGGTGACACTGCGATCACTGCGTCCGCGTTGTTGCAGCTACTGTTTTTTGACTCGAGACAATCAAAGACTGCAGTGAATACAAAATCCCATCAAACCAAAACCAGCATCAAGCTCATGCTGCTAACAGTCCACTGTATATCTTCTGCCTCACTGGAGCCACAGAGCTCCAACGCTGTCTAAAAACTAATTACTAACACATTTATAAGGCTGAACTGTTATAATAAAAATGTTTCTTCATTCCCACAAACACACACTGGTTCTAGTTCATGTTGACTCAAGACCAGACTGTGTACAGTTACTGAGCCCTTATTAAACCTTAAATATGCACTAGACTCGAAATCAACCCACTCTGCTCCACCCAGCCCTCCCTCGCCCTGCCCCACCATGCTCTGCACCGTCTGCTACGCTCCTCCACACTCTGCACAGCCCTGCAGGTATATTATCAAATTACAATAAATAAGAAGCTAATCAAGCAGAATGTTTTTAATTCTCTGACTGGTCAGAGAACTTGGAAGTGAACACGTCTGCACTGCTGCCAGGCTGTTCGATGAGTCTTCAGGGACTTCATGGGAGACTCCATGAAAAAACAGGTTTTGAGATATATTTCAACAAAAAATTGATGTAAATAAATCCCATTTGAAATACTCTTGAAAAAAGCAATACTTCATATTTGCGAGTATTTGAGTAGCAAATATTTTGTGTTTTAGGAGATTACGGAGCCCTTATTAAAAATTAAAATATGTCTTTAAAGATTTAAGTCTTCAGTGAAACATTTCGGGGCTGAATGGCAGAACCTAGGTCGGGAGGTCGGTATTAAGAGACAGAATAACACATTGTACGTTTTAATAAATTTCATGGAGAAGTTTGGCTTATTACGCAAAATGAAAAAGGTATTTGTAGACAGATATGTTTATAATTCTCCAAGTAAGTTATTGAAAATAGTATTGTGTTGGTAATGTAATGAACATAGCGACAGATGTTGGACACATTAGCTTTTGAAACTTTTTTGTGATATAACCTCTTATTATTACACCACAGATCATAGTAGAGTGTGAAAATCAAACTGAACACGACAGGAATTGTACTTTGTTCTGGTGCAAGGTGACAGTAATCCAAGTGCACAGTAGTAGTAAATACTGTATTTGCTGCTGTTCATGAGAAGATCTGGTCTCATAAACGTGCTTTAGTGAGGGAGGACTGATCAACATTGTCACACTTTAGTCTTGCAGGGGCGACGGTTGGTCGTCTGCCAGTACTACTGCAGATGATGGATCGTCCTGACACACTCACAGCGTAGCGCTTGCTGACGCCACAGATGTCAGACTCATGTGCCATCGCTGCTTCCCCCCTCTGTAGACAGCCAAGGTCACTCTGAACGAATGCATCATCACCCTCTACCTCATTCACTCCGTCTCGTTACTCTTTTAAACATCTAGTCAACACATTCATCTAGAAACACAAGCAATACATCCTATTCAAGGTTACTGAGCCTTTGTTTCCTAAATGAGCCACTGGTGGCAGGGACTTATTTCCCATTTACAACAAAGAATGTGCTGCTCATAATGCTGCAGAGTAATTATGGGGAGGCTATATGACGCCTGGGATGAAAGGTGGCTATTAGACACTGTTTTGGGTTCATTATCTAGCGTGTTATCTGTTTGTGCTTGTGTGTGAGTTTATTTACCTCTGTGGCGATGCTCTGACTGGAGCCGTTGTCCAGTAAAAACTGCACCACGTCCAAGTGGTTCTCCTGTGCCGCCATATACAGAGGAGTGAAGCCATTCTGCAAAGAAAAAACACTGAATCAGACCTGCAATCATCATCATAATGCCAGTGTCTAAACAACCAAACCATCAAGTGCTCTGAGACTAAACAGACTGGATCCACACGTCTCTTCTCTGTTTCACTCACTGTAATCAAACAATAGATAGAAAACAAGATAGAGGTACTATCTTGTAAATACGACTGCATTAAAAGACCTTTTTCTCTACTCAGAACACATAATACAGCTGCAGCTAAACCAGCCCTGTGCTGCTTTTATTTGGCTTTTCATGTAGGAAATAACTGAAATGATCATTTCAGTATAAAATAGCTTTGCATCCTTTTTTTTTGGTGCTCTAATTATGATAAAGTTTCTGATTTTTCAAAAATATATTGTGTTTACTGAATGCAACACTCTTGTATTTTGTTTTCATTTACATCCAGTGTTTTTGTATTTTATATACTTTTGCTTTTCCTCATTTTCTAAAAAAACTACAAAAAGAGAAAATAAATATATTTACATACAGTGATTAAATTGGTAATGTTTTACTTCCTGGGACCCATAGTTACCTAATGCTTTAACTAAAATGATGTGTAATTTTGTACTATTGGCTCAGTTTGTAGAGCAGTTGTCTATGAACCCGAGGGTTGGTGGTTCGACTCCCAGTTGCCCTGATTCCTGGCCACATGTCTAAGTGTCCTTGGACAAGACACTGAACCCTTAACTCTTGGTGCCTTAAATGCATTATTATTAACCACTCACTCATACAGAATTGGTTTATTAGTTAGTTCTTCTAAAACATAGCATTTAAAGTCAATCTTTCTTAAATCGTGTCCTTCTTTACATTTTTCATGCTGAGCTGACCTGCTGGGGGTGCAGGCTAAAAACATTTCCCTGTAGTTAGTACCAAATTACATTGTCTGAGGTGTTTACATAGTTATAAACAGTATAATTGTATTTGTCAAATGAGAAAAATGTGGGATGTGTACAATAAATACATGAAAATGATGTGTTAAAGACTCTGAGACAACAGGTCGGCTTCACAAATGTTATAGAAAAATCAAAACCAAATTTTTAAAAATTATGTTACTCGATTAAAACACAATAAATGTTAGAAACCTTATATGATCGACTCATTAAAAGGCTGTGCTGAAAATCAATAAACGGGGCTTCTTTATGACAATACTGGGTTCACATTTTCATTATTATGACAAAGTACCTTGATTTGTCGTCACATTTTTTTTATCTATAAGTAGCTGTTGAAGTGAATTTCACATTTCCCTCATCATGATATTTACAACACTATGCAGCACCATAGGTTGAAGATTTGATCTGTATTATACAACTGCACACAAACACACCACTCCAGTTGACTTATTATAGAGCACATACTGTCACTTCACCACATACCTCACACCTGATAAGAGTGTAGATAAAAGCTGATCTGGAGCTAAAGTTGAACATGACTGTGTGTGTGTGTGTGTGTGTGTGTGTGTGTATTTGTGGTTCGACACTTGAACAGGGCCAAAAAAACCACATCTCCATAGCAACACGAGGATCCAAAAATCCTCCTCTTCCTCCTCCTCCTCCTCCTTCCTTTGTATTTATTCTGATGTCGCTGCACCAACTGCTTTTCTCTCATAGTTCACAAATGTAGCTACAAGGACACAGTGCAAATGAAACTAAACTTAAAAGAACAAAAAACATACATCTGAAGATTGAGGACCAAACACCGAACTTTTTTCATGACTGAGCAGAATCTCAAACTATATTTTAGAATGAATAAAGTGGCCATTTGCAATGCTAAATGATTAGATAGGAAATAAATATTTGTTCGTCTTTTTTAGTGTTAGATGAGATAATTAAAGCTACTCTCAATAATGTGTAACATTAAAAATACTATAGCCTAAAAGCATAAAAGAAAAAAAGATTTGATTTGATTTGGAGTTTCATTATAGCACCAAACGTTAAAGCTTAACAGTACCATTTGTATTTCTCTACATTACTGCATGTACATATCTTTCAGTGGCTTTTTAGGCAAATTTTTGTTCAATACCATTGTTATGAAGAGATCTTCACCTCTTCAGAGTTTCCCCACAGCCATAGAAACACTGTGTGTATGCTTATGTGTTGGTTTTTGAATGTGGGCCAGGCAGCACTGCTGACACAGCCCACACACACACACAGCCACTGTGCGTATAATAGTTGCATATGTATCCATCTGAATGACTGCACACTCCTCTCAAACATGGATTTATGACACAGATCATTTCACAGTTGGAGAGCTTTGTGCATATGAGAGTGACCATTGCCTGTGTATGGTTGTGTGCACTCGTAGCTCGAAACAATTACAGTGAGGATATTTCTACATTGCGAGCCCATTTTGGTTCGTTCCCAAAACTTCCAATGGTTATGTGTGTGTGTCTTACCTGAGACTGTGCATTGACGTTGGCGCCGTGTGTGACCAGTTCCTTCACCACCTCTGTCTGACCGGCAAGGGAAGCTATGTGGAGGGCTGTGTTTCCTTTCTGTTTAAAAAAAATATATAATTTAAAAAATGTATCAGTAAAAATGCAGCAGTGTGTATAGTAGAAAAGTCTGTCTTTGTGCATGAAGGAATGAACTACACAAAAGAACTGCATGTTTATATAACAACAATTTGTATCAAATTTCATACTCCTCCACAGAGTCACAACTCAGTTGGAACTTAACACACAATACACATATTTTACATTCAGTGTGATTTACACCTTCAGAGGCCGTTATGATCAAGCATATGCATTGCAAAAAGGTAGATTATTTCAGGTTTCCATTTACTCTGAGTGCAGAAAATGTCTGATAATTACAATTTTAAGTGTTCAGCATTAGAGTTATGTAGGAATAAGTGTCTCTTCATCCATAGATATACTGCAAACAGGAGCTGCTATTAGCTAATATGACTTTGAAAATCTCTGGTTTAATGAATCTTCTTCTCCTCTCTAGTCTGAATGAGAAAAACTAAAATAACACATAAATTAAACTGCTCTTCTTCAATTTATACATGATATTATATTGTATTACATTGCCCAAATATTCAAAATAGACTATTTTAATCTTGCACTAAACACTAAACATTCCTGACTGGAAGCTTACTGGATTAGTGGAGCAGAAAGGAAAAGGTGAGAGGTCTATTGTGTGTTATGATGACAAAGAATATAATCACAGCCAGTGATGGAGACATAGAAAAAGGACAGGAACAGGAAATGTGGACTATGAACTATGAGAGTGAGCTTCATGCACTGAGCCTCTCGTGGATGCACCTGTTGTATGTGTGTCAGCTATAGCAAGAAGCAGCTGTTGCCATGTTGTCATCCACATATGCACTACCCCTCATTCCTGAACCTGATCTGTTGGATCTCTTTTTCCTCTCATGTTTCACTTTTGCTACTTAACTGCCGCCTTAAGGCCGCATTACAGCAAGAAAGCCCAATTTCATGTGGAGATGTGTAACTATAAATGCTATATGCTGAATTTTGAAATTCACAAACTAGTCTCTGAGTAGTTTATCAGAAGGCTTTTCACTTGGATCAGAGAAACACAATGTCCTCAGCTTCAGTAGATTTCTCCTGGTCAATGCAGTTTTCTTGGTCGTGTTTAAGCTAAGTCAGATCACAAACACCTTCCTCCAACATATTTCTAACATCATAACTGGGGGGTTTAATCTGACAGTTCGACGCCCAGTTCGCGCCATGATAGGCAAGCTGAGCTGGAGGTAAGAGAGTAACCCGGGTTTGAACTTCTCTCTTGGGTCCTATTTCTGTCACTTATAAAAACTGAATCAACACGGTGAATCTCTTCTAGGATATGAAAAAGTGAGCAGTTATGCTCATATTTAAAGGCTTTCAAATCCCTCCCCTCTCTATGCCAGCCTTATTCTCATTCTGGCCCTCTAGCGTGGCTTTTCAAAAGTACTTCTCATTTCTGGTTCTGATCAAGCATAAGCCGACCCATACATGCACCCCGGTTTATAATTGTTTTTTCCACGCGTGCATGACAAAGACTTGGACAGTATCCTGTAATAGGATCCATCCTTGCATGTAGCATAATTTGATTAAAAACTTACACTAATGAGCCTTATTTCCTGAATCGGTCAGTTTTAACAGCTTAAAGATGACAAAGAAAAATGGCGTGTTGGACTATAAAAGAAGCTATTGTTATAAAACATTATCAGTGTAGTAGAGATATTTTCTTACTGACCTGCTTGCTGCATGAGGCATAACATAACTTCTTCTGGTAAGCTGTATGTTTCCCAAAAGCATCTTAACGATAAAATGATCTTAGTGCCATTTAAAGTCTACAGGTTAAAATCATTTTTGGGGGGGAAATGGGACCATGGTTCTAAGTAAATGCACTTACTGAAAATCGGAGGTAATAGCAAAAGATGCAACCACAGCCTTATTGAATTTAATGATTTTCCTCTTGATGGATACATTTACAGTGTGACATTACATCAGTGCTGCGTAGCATTTCACTGCCACATAATTTAAATGCACCACAACCAGTTAAAGAAACCTTTATGTGAGAGACACTGCCATGCACAAGACAAGACGGAGTATGTCCATCCACTAAATCAGCTCACTTCACCTCTCTGGTAACACGCAGTCATTTATCTGTTTTACTGTTTCATAAGCAATGCGACTTTGAGAAGCAGCTGACGCAGCAAACTACAGCGTGTGTGGGTGAATTCATGTACATGCTGTGTGTCTGTGTGACTCCTGGGTGGCACACACCTTGGTAGCTGCGTCCACATTGGCGCCCTGCTTGATGAGCTCAGCCACCACTTCCACGTGGCCCTCCTTCGATGCCAGATGGAGCGCATTTAGACCGTTCTGGAGAGAGAGAAGAGAGAGAGGTTTAAAAAAAAAAAAAAGACAAAGATTGTAGCTTCTTTAAATTGTTTATTGTCTCTGTAGTGAAATAAATTATTCTCCCTGTCTGCATTTCTGCACTTTTACATAGTAATACTAAATGTTACCAGGTCTTCCAAACCTACATAAAAGCACCAAAACAAATGGTACAAATGTGGTAATTAACTCATGTTAATGAAGAAATATGTCACCAAATGCAACAGTGTGGCTCACTGACAAACAGTGGCTATAAAATTTAACGTCTATGAGTTCTGACCTAAACTGTGATCCCATTATCACGCACATCCTAAAACTAGATAAAGGGAACCCAATTAAACAAATGACACAAAAAAATCATCCTTTGAATTATTTACTGAGGAAAATGATCCAATCTTTAATGGAAAAAGCATGTGGATTATTCATTTAATTCAATTATTAATATGTTTAAATAAATGGGATGAAAGCAAGCCAGGGGTCATAGAAGATAAGTTCATTTTTCCATCCCCAGGAGCGGCTGACTTACAAAGATCACATCATGCAATGGTCCAGGAGGTCACAAGGAACCCCAGGGTAACGTCTAGGAAACTAAAAGTGCAGTGGCTGATACTAATGCTCACGAGTCGACCATCTGCCTCTGGACCAGGATGACTTGCCATCATTGATGAAGCTATGAATTCTGAGTTGTAGAAGCTCTGCGAGGCTACATTTAAACACTGTGGTGCTTTGAGCTAAATGCTATAATAACTAAGCAAAAACTGACATCTGAGTTTGTGCTGTTGACATGCTAACATCTGCTAATTAGCACTAAACACTAAGTATGGAAGTATGGAAATGACATTAGTGTTGCAGGTCTTTAGTTATAAACTGAGAAATACAGATAATTATTTGACAAATGTTGAACTGATGCTGATGTTAGAAAAAAAGCATGGATATCACTAACGTGGTTACCATGCATCCTACATGGAGGAGTTCTCATTAATGTGCAGGTATTTAATCATAAATTAAAGTACTACACACATTAATATTTAACCTGAATGTCAACCTCATGCTGCTAAAGGAAAAGTCAGTATATCACCAAAATCAATAGGACCCATCCCCTGGGACCATGATGCATCTACAGAATTTAATGGAAACTGATGGGAACTGAACTATCGTGGCTATTTGGCTGAATGTTGAGCATCGATAAAGGCAATTGCATGATGCAGAAGTTGTACATTTAGTCATATTTTAGTCATTTTATGGGGAAATGATTTCTCGTGATCAGTCGAGAAGAGAATTTCGTGGCAGATTAAAGGTGTTCTGTAAAACTGATTTCGGATGTAGACAAGCACTCTTGTGTGTATGTTAGCAAACTTGCCTGATTGCAAATATTGATGTCGACTCCATTCTTCAGGTAGTCCAAAGCTTTTTCCAGGTTCCCGGCCCGAGCTGCTCGTAGGTAACAGGCGTTTACATCTGTCTGCAGGGAGACAGAGAGAGGAACAGGACGGGTTACAAAGATAATTGTGCATATTGTGTACGTGTGTGAAGCAAATGTGTGAATTATTTTAAAATATTTTAATATCTAATAATAGTATCTCTTGGGCTAATTATGTTTTGGAAACAAACATAATGTTGCAGAAACCTCTACTTAAAAACTGTATATATCCCTCAAAGCAGAATAATTAGGGTACGTTTTGTACAGCAAGCTCGTTAAAAGCTCACAGAAATGTTTTCAGCTGTATTCGCATTTTGTGTGACATCATCGACATCAGTAAAATAAATGAGCTGGCGGTGGACTTCAGAAATGTATTTGTGTTGCTGTGGATCTTTTCTGGTTGTTTTTCCCTTTGAACTGAGAGCAGCTGTAACAATTTCCCTCTGGGATTAATACATTTTTTTGAATTATGAATCTGAAGATTATGTTTCTATATGATGTTGACACAGTACAGAGGGAGTGACAGGCTGAAAAACACGAGAAAGGCAAACAGACAAGAAGGCAGACAGTCAGTTTCTGATTTCATGACTGCAGTGCAGTGCATCAGTCTCCACTGCCATGTAGTCGACTGGACACCCACCCAGTTCACAGGTTACACACTCTTCAGTTACCCGTTGCACGTGTGCCAATGTACAATATCCTCTAGTAGGCAAATATGCAATAAATGCTTTGGAGAATTAGTAACTGTCTGATGGTGTAATAACAGAAGTGATACGCTCGTGGTTATGCTTGTGCACTAAATCGCAAATCCACTTTCAGACACAATTGTGTATGATGCAGGATCCATTGAACACACAGTCAGATGCAAGTACAGACTGTTGATTTTAACGGAACAAACCCCCAAATGTGTTTCACAGACTTGTCTTGTTATGCTCACTGCACCATGATCTTTGTTATTGTAGGCAGCTTGTTGGCTAAAGCTGGGTGCTGAGCTCATTTCCCACTCAGTGAATGGATCTTATCAGAGTTCACCATCACACATGCACAAACACAGGGTGTGTTTTTGGTGTCAGCATCAGTTCAGTGGGGCAGAAGTTTGATGAATGACAGACATGGCCAGAAAACTCTTTTTACTTATGTAGTATTATTGCTTGTATTACTGGAAACTTTTTATTTATGTTCATCTCTATTTAGGACTCATGATACATATATATATACACATATACATACATATACATATATATACATACATATATATATATATACACACATATACATATATATATATACACATATATATATATACATACAAAACAAAAGAACTGTGTAAACATTTAATACAGCATCTGTAACATACTATAATGCAGCTGCCAGGAAACATAAGTGTTTATTAGTGGAGACCACTCGACATTATGGTAAAACATAGTTGGAATTATATTAAATCTCTTTATGTCTTATGTGTTTATGTCTTAATAAAACTGCTGGATTTGTATCATTACTACTATCAATTACAAATCATCACCTGATGATTCCCTACCTACCACTCACCTGTCCCTCAATCCCTCAACATGCACACTTGCTTGTTTCCTCACCAGACTGTCTATTGTGTATATCTTTCCATGTACTAACCTCTTCTTGTTAACCTTTTACAGGGATACCACCCTGTTGCTGTAGCCTCTCTTTTGTCTTTTTGTGAAGTTTCTTGTCTGTCATCTTGTCACAAGTTAGGATAAAATTCTGTAGAACAGTGGTTTGGTTTTCACTTTCATTGCTTACATCTTTTTGCACGATTTTCAGCCATTTAGTGTAGATTATGTAAATGCCAATAACATGTCCGTGTTTCATCTAATGAGCCCTCCACATCAGGAAAAAGCATGTTAGTATAGTATTAGTATCAACCACAACATTAACAATCCTCTGACCGGTCTGTGGCTACGCAGCCTCATACACAGTGAGCTGCGACGCACTGTGTGCTCTCACACTGATCAATGGCCAACGTTAAAGTTCCTCCTGCTGACCCCCTGTCCCCCACCAGGTGCTAATAATGTGGCTGATCAGTGTGTTACCTGAAATAAAATGACATCTGCCCTCAGATGCAATACTTACAAAGACAGACAAAATCACACAACTGTGCCCCCAACAACTTTGTCACTATTATCAATCAAGTTTGTCCTTCCTATCATTATTCATTATGCATATTACTTTTTTTATCCACCTAATCTGCATTCTGCTACAGTACATCGTCTGTGTTTCTTTTCTTTTCTTATTTACTCTGTGAAGTTACTAGAGAGACACCATCAGCTGGACACAAATTCCTTACATGTGCATACGTGGCCAATAAATCTGATTCTGATTCTAACATTTATTCATGTAAGCTGTAGAATCTATAATTAGGAAACCTGGGGATGTAAACAGGAAGTATAAAGTTGTCTTGAGTTCTATGATTTAGCTGTGGGCTATACGTTAAAGCAAACGGTGGAAACAGTGGACAAACAATGACACAATCCAGTGGGTGGAGAAGTTACAGTGTGTTGTAACATACAACACTGCATTTCTGCATTTCTACCACAGACGTAAAACGTCAGCCCTCTAATGAATGATGCTGAGAAACGGCTGCACTGCTGTAAAAGCATCGTAACATCCTGCAGATGAATGAGTAATCTACTATTAACTCCTGTGTCACATGGCCCAGTTTACTGAAGCATTTTATCAGGAAAACATTCATGACAGAAAATGACTGATCCTATGTACTTGAGAAAGTATAATGTTTACTGCAAGTAAATACACACAGTACTTTTCAAAGATGATCAAATCAGATCTTTATTTGGATAATCATAGTGTTTTCCTCTGACCTGGAAAACTGAATGAAAGGTGCAGGTCAAATAGGAGCTGCATGCCCTCATTATCGAAGTGCAAATTTGAACTCACAGTTCATTCTGTAATTAAACCGGGCTATTCACAAACTACAGTTTGCTGCAACACAAGTGATGTAGAAAGATATTATTATGTCTTTGCTTTCTGCATCTTTCTGCCAGTTTTAGAAAAGGAATTCCGGTTGTAAGGCACAACGCCAAGCCTTTTAAGTTAAATGTGGCACCAGCGCATTATCAGAATTCCAGTTCAAAGCATCAGCCTCTTAGAAAGTACTCTGGTGAAAGAGCACTGAGGTCCAGCTGAGTAGTTTTGTAAACCTGACACCAACTGCTCCACATAGCACGACAATGAAAATGACGTTTGCCACAGCATTTATATTTTTATTACATGAAAGACAATTGGACTGAAGATGGAAACGACAATATCTGTGTGCTGCTTTTTAAAAGTCTTGGGATGTTTTCCTCTTTCATCTCATATGTTTCTGGCTGCGATTACAACATGGAAAGTCCCAGTTTACAAAAGCAGATGGAAAATCATACAAATCTACTGTTTGTCTTACTGCGTTATCTGAAAAAAACAAAGACACACAAGAAAAGAAAACATTGTGATATCAGCAGAGAAAGACGAGTAACAGGGGGCGTGCACGTACATGTGCACACAGGAATCTACTGATAAAACTCCTCAGAAACTGTCCCACAAAATTCGAGCCAATAAAAATGTCTTTCTATTCAAACTCAACTTCCACTGAATTCATCATTGTGCTTCTCAGGTTGCTCCACCTGCAGTGAAGTGCCCCTTTGGTTGGTGTGAGCCAGGAATGCAGCTGTCACTATGTTGTTTATCACACTATTTCTGTGTCCAGATGCCGGATCTGAAGCAATCAGTTAATTAATCCAATTGAATGAGACACTATAAATGATAATAACTAAGTCAGTGCTGTTAGTAAAACTGTTGATATTGACTGGTTGCAGCTGTGAGAGATTGCTGTAGGGAACTCAATATCTTTGGCATCTCTCGACCTTACAAGTCAAACAATTAAGTGGTTAATTGAGAAAATAATCTGCATCTTTCCAGATCTCCACCTCTGCATCGTTGCATCTCTTTTTCTGTACCAACACACTTAAGTTGGGAAACAGGATAGTTGCTTCAACTTGCTTTGAAACGATGCACAACAGTAGAGGTCATCCCTGCACGTCTAACGGCGCATTTATGTTCTAAAATTCTTGTTTTTAATTGGCAAGAAGTTTTTCTTAGATAGATTTTGGAGCATGGGTACTGTAACAGTTCAACCTGAAAATGAAGTGTGAAGTCGAAGGTAACAACATAGTGGAGATTTATTCAGCACCGGCTGCGGTGTCGTTCCAGTGCAACTTTATTTATCCATCAAAGATATGCAAAGAATGCTACAGACATGCTGCTTCACTCTCATGTGAAGCAACTGCACACATTCCAACATGGGAGCTGCCCCCTGCTCCCAACAACGGCACCGAGGGACTGAGAAAGATGGTGTTATTCATTCACATCACCAGCTCATCTGTATTGGCAGCATCTACTGAAAGACTTGTTAAGGCCATATAGTACTTTTTACTCTACAGTACATTAGATTTACATTGAGTTAAATGATGCAAACTTCCAGCTCCTATCTGTGTCGATGCTTCTTTAACTCCAGTTAAACTGCTTTGGTTAGCAAATGATGAGCCAAGAGAGCTTATACTGCATAGTGGATTATATTTCACATACAGTATCACCAGGTTAAGGGAGACGTTTTCTTATTGCAGAGGCTCAGAAAGGAAAATCTTTGCGGTTCACTAAGCAGATTTGAGAAAATTACTTTAAAACAGTGACTAATCTCTTCCCTATTCCTGATTTTTTAAGCATTTTTACTGCTTCCTTTTGCTCTTTTCCTTAAACATACAGAGCATGCGCCACTGTCCAAGGTCAGGTGCTTCC
Source organism: Sandelia bainsii (assembly GCA_032362345.1). Classification (NCBI taxonomy): domain Eukaryota; kingdom Metazoa; phylum Chordata; class Actinopteri; order Anabantiformes; family Anabantidae; genus Sandelia; species Sandelia bainsii. The sequence goes on along the minus strand of JAUMHL010000012.1, from coordinate 16,447,818 downwards.
ATTCACATCACTCTGCAACATGAAACTGTATCCACAGTACAATGAAAGTACAGTAGACACCCGTAGGTAATTAATCAGCATTAATTTATAAATGTACCATCACAATGAAGCAGTTACGAATGCAAATAAATACACAACCGTATAGACACACATATCCACACACACACACACACACACACACACACTGCAGCACAGTGGTGCAGGAGAGTTGCCACTGCAACATGTCCCATCAGAAAAAACCCAAGCTTGTAACGTCCCACCTCATCTGACAATGTCCCATCTCTGGACCGATCACCGCCACAACATCATTAAATCCTGCTATCCTACAAAATCCCCCTGTCTTGTTAGCTTTAATGCAGTTTAACAGAAGAGAGGAGATTAAAGTCTGTTTTCACTCCATACTTACTTCTGCCAAATATTCTGCTGCCTCCTCCACTGTCATGTTTCTCAGGCTGCAGCTGAAAGTGGGAAACCTGAGCACTCAAATACTGTAGCAGCTAGTCCTAGCCTGAAAGCTAGGGAGAAAGGGATCAGGGCAAGGGAGGAGAGCTAGAGAGAGAGGGGAGGGACAGTGAGGGAGCGAGAGAGGGTGAGGGAAAGACAGAGTAAAAGAGTTTGAGTGAGAGAGGGAGAGATAGGGGCATTATGTCACAGCTAAAAATACCTGGCTTGCAGTGAGAAAGTCCAGAACACGGTGGTGGAGGAGGGGGGAGGGAGGGGGGAGGCAGAAGAGTTCCGGCGTTAATCTCAAACTAACTCACTCGGGAACAACACGGGATCAGAGGACAGTGCATCGCTCAACTGTTGTAAAACCTTGTTTCACACATCTGTTATTACCTAAAAATATCAGGAACAATTCCTGTAAAAACATATTTAGTTTGGTTCTGAGGAGGGGACGAAGTTCAGCCCAAAAAACCTGCTTATTACCATATAAACTACAAATCTGTAGCACTGATGAACTGTATGGAGAGAATTTACCTTCCAAAAATGACTTAAGAATGAATCACTTATCAAACAGATGGATTAATTGCTTAATTGAATAATATTTCACCCGTAAGATGAGGTTTTACAAATTAACACTAAGTAATGTTTAATAAATTAGACCTGAAACTATTATTTGACCAATAAATTGGCAAAAAATGTATTTATTTATTTATTATCAATTTTGATACGTGATGAAGCAAAGATGTCAAACATTTGCTGGTTCAAGCTTCTCAAACAAGAGGTTTTGCTGCTTTTCTGTCAGCTTGGGTCCTGAGAAATTGTGAATCTCGTGTTTTTAATAAAAAGAAAAATAGACAAATTACTCGATTAAAACATTAATAAAATAATCAGTCGCATCTCTTCTATATCTTCCTGTCTGGCTTACCACATCTGAATCCATCTTCTACTTCCATTCAGTTTTTCAGGTGGTTGCAAAATAATCTCCAGTCAAAAAGCTCGGTTGTGAAGGAATTCCTCCTTATCTGCTCACTCCAAAAGGTGTCTGCAGACACTGTGGCAGTAAAATCAGTAGTACACACAACTAGCTGGTGCCACAAGCCAGACACAAATACCCACAAACACAGATGAGGCTTCAGGGCCCAGAGCCCAGCAGACAGATTAGCAGGATTTGGACTTGGTTTCTCAGGTATTAAAGAGGGCGACAGCAGCGGTTAACTTGTTAGAGAACAATCAGGCAGTTTGTCTGAAAGAAAGAAAAAACTAACGACTGAGAGCTGCAGTCAGTGAGAGGCTGCATTTAAGTTTGTTTAGCTGCTTCAAAGTGACTCCTACAAATCCAATAATGCTGCTTTAACTACACAGTAACCACAGGAGTGGCATGAGTATGCAGCTAAAACAGTAAAACAGTGATTAGTGAATTCAGTAAGTGTAGTCAATGAACCGAAGATTTAATTGTTCTCATAATGAACAATGAACATAAAGTCTTCAATCTACCAATTTCAAATGACGTGAAACTGAATAAATCAAATAAAAAACGACACACAGGTTATTTTAAAATTACATAACGACATTACTGTCATGGCTGCAGTCTGTCTGATGTAGTAGCAGAAAAAGATCAGGGAGAGAATAAACACTATGTTACTTATTACATGTAGGAAAGCACAGGGAAAACACTGAGTGATGCAACAAGCAGACGAGCGCTCGTATAAAAGCTTCTGCTAATGTCAGAAACACATCTTGGTGCAAACTCTTTTCTTTCTGGTAAGTTCATACACGACTCCATCAAACTATTACCTGCTATTACGTTAATGAGCTTTATATACGCTGTTAAATACTAAAACTGTTTTCGCTTTCTTCTCAGGACAGCCGCACTGCCTTGTCTTTGCAAATCGCCCGAGCTGGTAAATAATGATGGTGAGTAATGTAACAACAGAGAAACTGATTGAGAAATTCAATCTGAAAATGAGCTCGAAATGTTGATTGATGCTGTATGAACTGTTCTGACTGACAACAACCGGAACATTTCAACTACTGGTTGCGTATGTATTGATAATGTTACTTGTTCTTCTGTTATATTCCTTTTGTTATAGAGCTCTGTAACACTTAAATTTCTCATTCGTGGGATAATAAAGGTTTATTCTATTCTATTCCATGACAACCAGTCAGAATACTGCATGAAATTATGTTTGCATATTGACTTGTGTTTAAGTCCAGCCTGTTGCAAAGTTTTATATAATGCATATGTCACGTTAGTGTACATCACAAGATCAGTAAACAGATTTTAATGTGTAAAATCTGCTAAATGTCCTATTTAAAACTTCTCTCAGATTGTCTGAGTTAGAGAAAGGAAAAAGTGGTAAAGTAATCCTATCAATAAAGTATTTAGTGCATCTCTGAGTCAATTACAGCACATGATCGCTCATTGCCACAAAGTTTACTAATAGACAAAGAACAGATCTAATGGTCACCACCCGACAGCCAAGTATGAAGACTGGACTAGAACACTAGATAACAGGAACACACTGGTACCAGATCCTGACTCAGGACTGTAACAGGTTACAGGGTCAAACCTGGACACAGTCACTTTTCCTGTTTAAGCCCGACACTGAATCCACACTTAATGTCCGTCAACCTTGCTAGTAGGAAAGGAAACATTAAGAAACCCTCACTACTGCTAGTTCTAGTCATGAATTCACTCTAGAAAATTTTACATGGGGGGGCAAAGGAGTGGCAAGAGGTCTAGGCAGGGTGGCAATGCTGGACCTCCTCAGTGAAGTATGTGAAAATGTAAATGGAGTCAACAAAATATCTACAAAATACACTTTTAAACTATTTATTGTATCATTATCTCTGCTTAGAAAACAAAGACAATTTTTGGGTATAAATGAGAAAAAAGATTTTAAGGACATAAAAGTTGGGGGGGCAGCTGGAGGTCCGCCCCTGATTCACTCCATTAGCTGCAGAACAATCTTTCAGTACTGTGACACCAACATGAACAAGAACAAATGCTATTTAAACTGGACAAAACTGTAAATGCATTTTTCTTCAAACCTCATCTGTGACACAAATGCTTTGTTTTTCTCTTCACTACAGCTCAGAGTTGTGCTAGCAGTGCTGCTGCCAGTAGCAGCACACCAGTCCCCTCTACCCACAGACTGTAGTGACATCTACAGAGCCGGCTCAGGCCTGGACGGAGTGTACACCATCTACCCAGCAGGCCCCACCTCTCCTGTGCAGGTTTACTGTGACATGAGCCTGGATAAAACCGACAATTCTGCAGAAAAGTGGACGGTATGATGGAGAAAAACCCCAGACACACAGGCTTTAGTCCTTACTGTAGTTATTCTGATCTAGACAAAAGAAAAAGCTACAATTACAATGAGGTTTGGCAAGAATTCTTCTCCCCAACTGTTGCTGCAATGATTTATACATCATTGTCTCAAATCAACAGATAAACATTCTGAAACTAACTTTAATTTGTCTTTCCTTAACCTTTCCTTTTTTGAACTTTTCCCTAAAAACCAGGTCATTCAGAGAAGACAAGATGGCATAGTGAACTTCTACAGGAAGTGGGATCAATACAAATCTGGATTTGGCAGCGCTGCTGGAGAGTACTGGCTGGGTATGACAGAAAATTCTTTACTGACAACTCTGTCAGTAACTGTAATAACATAAATGAATTATATTTTTTATGATCTTCAGGGATGCGTTTCATTTCAGGTGATCTTTGAGTTACAATAAATCTACCAAAGCATGAAGAATACTCTAAATGTAATAATTCACATGTTTACAGATAAAATCTAAAATACATTACTAATCATCACAAGTCTGGTCACAATTTCTTCTTCAGAGTTCTTGTTTTGATCAACTAAAGGTCTAAAATACATGCAAATGTATCTATGCATGAGATACAGCGAAGCAGAAAATCCTCCCAATTACTGGAACCAACAATTAATCAATTATCAAAGTAGCCCCAAATTTCCTCAAAACTTACAGAAATGTAATAAAAGAGATCATATCTTTCAGGCCTGGAGACAATGCACCTGATGACCCAGGCCAAGAATTATGAGCTGAAGGTGGATATGGAAGACTTTGAGGGCCAGAAAGTCTATGCCCAGTACTCTTCCTTTGCTGTTGGTCCAGAGTCTGACGGATACAAGCTAAACCTGGGAAGTTTCATCAAGGGAGCAGCAGGTGCTTTTCTCTCCTCTTTTACAACGAGCGTTGAAACCTAAGTGACCTTATAGGTTGTTTGTCACTACTCTGCCATCGCCTCCATCCACATTAAAGCATTCCCCTCCAACTGGGCATTTGTGAAGAACAGATCATTTCCATTTCTGTTCTGTGAAAAGCAAGCAAATAACCAAAGCTTCATTTTTTCTGTATGCACTACAATAACAGGCCATCATTTTTATGTTCACTCCCCCCAGATTTGGAAAAGCTCCATTTTGCCGGCCGTTAGTGTGAACGCAGCCTTTACAGGCACAAAAACAACTGGGTTGGGTTTAGGGAAAGATCAAGGTTTAGGTTAAAATAAGTCTAAATGTCTATAAGTAACAAACATACAGTCATAGTTAAAAGAAACCATGTTAATCAGTTTAAAACAGGAAACAAACTCATCCAGGCACTACAGCCTCCTCCCTACGTGGACTGACCTGCATCCTCTGATTTCCTCCTTTTCTGTGATTTTTTATATGCAGATTGTTTTAAATGTACTTTTTCCTTGACCTCGGTAAACTGCTTTAACTACCGGTGCTTTTGAACTTGTCAGCATCTGTGTACTTGCTGTTGACCAGTGTTTTCTGTGTTTCTCCATTAGGAAACTCTCTAAGTGTTCACAACGGGCAGAAATTTACCACAGCTGACAGAGATCAAGACACACATGGTCAGAACTGTGCCAGGCTGGCCTATGGAGCATTCTGGTTTGCAGCGTGCTTTGGTGCTAACCCCAATGGGATCTACGCCTGGGGACCTTCACCCCGTTTAGCTGGCGTACTCTGGAACTCTTTCAGAGGACTCGAATATTCGCTAAAAACCATGATAATGAAGATCAGACCTGTTGCTGCATAAAAATGGAACTGGGTCAAGAGTCATCGTGCTCAGCTTTGTTTCATTGGTGCATCACAACCTGAAGAATGAGCAATGTTCACATTTTAAGTCTTTGGTATTTATTTATTTATTTATTTAGGATGGAGAAATGTGAAATGTTTTCCTCTGCATGCAGCCTCAATGATGATCATAGTTTGACCTCTTTTAGAAACGCAGTTAGAATCAAGTGCAAACTATTAAAGGATAAATCTGCTGATATTCTGTATTTTTCTTCATGTCAACACTTTCCATTAAAAAAACAAAACCCACACACTGTAGTTTATTTTGATTCAGTCCACATTCACCATCCTGCTACTTTTTCCCTCGGTTTGAGTAACTTCAACAGCTGAAAACTGTAGCACTATAAAAATAAGGAGTGTATTTCTAACTTAAAGTGTGTGTTTTCAGTAAGAATAAAATGGTTCAGTGTTGAGATTTGGTCTTTTATTCTGTTTTTACTTTTATTTTACTAATAGCTAATATCAAATCAAATGTTTGACAATATTAGGAGATATTTAAATGTTATTTTCCCAAAGATGACATAAATGAAGGAAGAGCTTCAACTAGAGTTGGTTATTATATAGATTTTTTTTACTTTTAGGTTCATTCTTGGGCAGCACAGTGGTGTAGTGTTTAGCACTGTCGCCTCACAGCTAGAAGGGCCCGAGTTCAATCCCCGGGGCGGCCGGGTGCCTTTCTGTGTGGAGTTTGCATGCTCTCCCCGTGTCTGCGTGGGTTCTCTCCGGGCTGTCCAGGGTGTACCCCGCCTCTCGCCCGATGACAGCTGGGATAGGCTCCAGCACCCACCGTGACCCTTACGAGGACAAGCGGTTAAGAAAATGGATGGATGGGTTCATTCTTATAGTTATTTAATCGATTTTACTAATCAATTTTTTTAAATGTCATTATAAAAACTTTTTTGCAACGAAGAATCATGTGATCCAGTGCAGCGGTTTCACACACATGATTAAAGCCAGACCAGGGTCAAGATTAAAATTCTGGACTCCTATGGAGAGTCAGGATTGAGGTCACGGTATCATCTAAAACCTCCTGATATTCAGTGTCCTGTTCACAAGTGAAAACCACAGAAAAACACGACATGTTTGCACAAAAAATGTAATCAAAAAATAGTTGCTGATTACATTTCTGTTGATCAACTAATCATTGCAGCAGGAATAACAAAAAATCGAAAAAGTTGTTGGTACTGGTTACTAACTATGCAAACTATTTCCCAACAAACAAAGCGATGGAAGCATCAGCTACATACCCACAATTTACACACACACAGGCACGGCTTGCCTGGTCATTAATTTCCAGGTCCTATGTCAGTCCCTAGTGGTTGCTCAGTAGAACTGCATCAACATCAACCGCAGGGGGACAGAAAAGCATTTGTCTAGTGTAATAAATTTGTGCTTAAATAAACAGTAGGAATGATTTGTCCCAGTTTGTTGAAAGAGTAAAAGTACACAGACTTCATTTCACTAGTTATCAGTACTGCATTTAGAACGAGCACATCCCCTGTTACAAAAAGCACTGTATCATTCGCTATTGTGTGTATGAAGAAATCAATGGGCAGATAAACCTGTGCATGTGCGTGTGTGTGAGTGTGACTGTGACTGTGTGTGCTGACCTGTCTCTGACTGGCTGCTCAGTGCTGTGATCTGATTGGCTGCTTCACTACTGCAGTCTCAGGATTCACACAGCACTTGAGATACAGATGGAGGGGGATAAAAACACAATGCACAAACTCTTCAGCTCCCGGTTTTCTGTCTTTCTTTTCACGTTTCTTTGCAGTTGAATGTAAGAGGCTCCAAATCATGTGTATGTTAAATATATTTCTAGCAGTGGTGAATCACAAACCAGACATTTTTAGTCTCTTTTAAAAAAATTCAAATTCTAGACACCAGACACGTGCACTCTGCGTCAGGAAACCCTCCCTTCAGCTATTTCTCATTGCTGGCTGCTGATGTCCCTCAATAGTTCTCTATGCAATTGGCTCCGAGACCTGCTCCACTCTCTGCTCATTGGATGGCTGCAAATGACGATGCTCTGCTACTGCTGTTGGATTACAGGCACTGTGCTGATGTAAGGCTGCGTGTGCATCTATACGTGTGTGTGTGTGTGTGTGTGTATGTGTATGGTGACTGGTAAGCAGATAGACAGACTGGGCAGCACAGAAGTGAAATGTGGAATCAGACAGAAACACCCGAAGACAGACATCAATACTGTCAGCTCAGTTTTAACTATGTGGGTTCAGACGTGGCCGTCAAAAACTGATAAGAGAACAAGTGGGAAAGAAGCAAAGCTAATGTAGCACTGCACGGTTAATCTCTACTGACAGAGACAGAGCACTGGTCATGAATAAATTAACATCTGCTCAAGACCAAAAGTACACAGAGTGTACCAACAGGGACATGCAGTGAGTATCCGGTGCAGGTGAACCACCAGGATGCCTCTACACCCAAACACAGAGCACTATTTCATAATATTTGCAGCATCTGCTTTGCTTCATATGCAGAAAAATGATACATACAGACACATAAACAAGGAAAATTTCTTATAGATAATGACTGACGCTGGATTTTTGAATCTACAGCAGGGCTGGAAGTTTACAGTAACTTACTGTATAGAAGAGTACAACAGAGAGTGTTTTCATTATTAGGACAAGTACTTGTCTTTATTTTAGCTAGGCCATCAGATAGGTGTCTGGAGCCAGAACAGGGTGGTTCTCAGTCATTGTGTGTTTTCATTATAGCTCAGCCCACCAGCAGGGGGGGCAGGAGCTAAAACAAAACAGGCAGAGGGTGAAAAAGGTCCTGAATAAAGTTCAATCATAAGAAAAATTAACAGTTTTTGTAACAGTAAATCATAAAAAATCATCCAAATATACTTCAGTAAAGCCCATAACTATGCACAATTAGGACTCTTTAAGAAGCTAAACTAAAACCAACACAGCATTTAGTCAACAGACTGTGATGAGCTAATTTCATCTGATATTAGTGCAGCTGAAACCACTTTCTGGAAACACTCCTTTATTCACAGATTCAAGTTTTACTTGCATATGAAATTGTATTTTGTGTGGAAAATATAAACACAATTCCATTGTCAATATTATTATTAGATCTGAATTGATAAGTTGATAACTTAATCTGCAGAAAATTAATCAATATTAATTTTAGTGGTTTTAGTGGTGGTTTAGTGGTTTTAAAGAGTATTAGAGAGTTGGTCAGAAAAAACAACCAAAAACAAGAAATTTAGAAGACGTCACCTTTGGCAGTTCCACTAATAAAAAAACATTTTACCCTCTATGTTAAGAATCCACCGACAAAAGCACATTTCAGTCAGTCATTTTATTCTAGTAATATTGATAGTGCAGCACCGGTCTCTGCTTGCTACAGTAAATACTTTCACAATAAACAGGCAGGAAACAGTGAAATCTACAGTAAACAGAGAAGACATGAGCAGCAGAGCTGTACTGTATTAACATGAAGAATAGAAGAGTGCAAAGGCAATTAAGGAATTGCTCAGTAAATCAATAGAGTTTAGTTGCATGTCCAAGATCGACTCTCTGCAGACTCTCAGGCTTCATGGCCACGACCAGACACAGACACTGAGCTTGTTGCCATTTTAACATCCATCATATTATATTTATCCTTCTTTTCTCATCTGTGTTTAACTTGAATGAAAAACCAGAACTTCCAGATCAGAGACCTTCTCAACAGTACGTTGTGATGTTCAGTCCATTTTGTTAGAGAAGCATGATAAGTCCTTTATGTGATATTTCTGTTTTTCGTGACCTTACATAAACACCATTTCCCATAAGCCCTAGATTAAACAGGACGGCTCAACTAAAGAGACGAGTTCACAGGTGAGTCGAAGGGTTTTACTGGGGCGGGAACAAATTTTCTTTATTGATTAACCTGCAGATGATTTTCTCAGTTAATCATTTGGTCTCTAAAAATGCTTACTAACTCTTCTGAAGATGACATCTGTGTTGTTGTATCTGAGCACCAGTCCAAAACCAAACTTGTTGTCCCCTTTGTCTGAGACATGTCTGATGTGAGTCTGTCCAGACTGTAACAAGGGAAAGACAAAGATATGTAGAAAGCTTTATAAAGAAAGAAAAAAAAAAAACCAGAATTTTAAAAATGAGGACAGTCGCACTCACAACAAATACTCCATGATTCCCGAGTCGCATCGTTTGCTGCACAGTGTTAGTGGGACAGGGTAGGACTAAACTCATGACTTAAAACCTTAACAGAAACACCAGCAGCAATAGAAAAAGGGAGAAATGCTAAACTATAGCACAGTATGAGGTGTAATTATTGGTAGTTATTGTTTAAAAAAACTATGATTTAGACTTATATGGATCATTTTTGGCTTGTTTGATCATATGACTCCAACCATGTATCACAGAAAAATACTCCTTAGTGGACACAACCACGACGCCGCAGTCTATGTGACAACCACGGCCTTCAACTGCTACTGAGTTAGGAGGAAAAGTCCGTTTTCCCGTCATTAAGAAGAAGTGGTAACTTCCCACCTCTTCTTCTATTGTCTCAGTGAACACTCAAGAAACAGACACAATACTGTGAAAAATGTGCTTAGTGAGAAGGATTCTGAAAAGCTTACTGCTGTTCTCAAACGCCCACAGCAGCGATTTCCCGATATACTGTACGGCTTATAGCTTACATTTTAAGCTTCCGTTATAAAGAATGCAGATGGGTGGAGGACTCTGTTATGATAGTCGTCCTCTCACGTAGGAGAACATGAAACGTCCCAATTCAAAACCATCATCATCAGTATTAAAGCTGCAATGATAACCTGAACTGAGGAAATAACCTCTAGGAAAGTATTTTCTGATATTATCTAGGCCAATTGATTAACCAGCGAATGTGATCGGTATATTAATCAATACCATCTAAAATAATAATTCATTGCAACCCTAGTATTAGTAGATATTAGAAGCAACTGGACAATTTGTCCCCTGTGAACCTATAGTTTTTAAAACACAGACCCTAAGTTATGATAAGAAAACAAATGCAATTTTAGTTTTATCTAAAACAATCACAGAAAAACACCGTAGGAGCTTGACGTGACAACTGCATTTCTGCCTGTAAACCAGAAATACTAGTGTGGCTGTAGAAGTAGGAAAACAAAAACAGTGCTGTGTTCAGTGAAGAGACAAGGCAGGATGGGCTAAGTCTGCAGAGATGTAAGTGTGTGTGCATATAAATGGATGAACTGTCCCAGTTCTCAGTGTCGATCTTCCACTGCAGAGGAGAGAAGAGAGAACAGAGAGCTGGGGCGGGGGATAAAAGGCCAAACTAACAACATCCTCATCCGCTCTCTGCCCACTCTCCAGTTTCCCCCTCTTTTTCTGCCACTAGTCAGCTCTCACTCTTCATCAACCGCTCTGCTTGATCTACAGTAACTCCATCTCCCTCCATCTGTGCTCCTTCTCTACTTCCCCTTCATTTTTCTCTTTGCATTTTATCTCTTTTTTGCAGTATGTGGGGGGATGCGTTACCTCTCCCTCACATCCTTCAACAACCCCTCCTTGTCTTCTCCATCCTCCAATCACGATGCTTGGCAGGCTCTGCACCAATCCTCTGGCCCAGCAACCCGCTCTACAGCCATGTTACAATGAACATTGTATCCTGGTGCCACACGGATGGCATAAAACACGCTTGTTTTATTATAGCCTGCCTCTCCAACACATCTCTACAGTCTCCTCCTCCTCCTCTAACCTTCTGCTTCCCTTTCAGACATCATCTTGGCTCTCCTCTTTACTCCAGCTGCCATTTCTCCTCTGCTCTGTAATGGAGTCACTCTATAATTCATAACGCTCTCTACTCAGCGAGGTCGTTTCCTACTTTGTCACATTTACTGAGCGCTGTCAGATTGTCTGCGCTGGCATCTGGTGCTTCAGATTTTGGATGCTCAGATGTGCGAGGCTTTTTCTCCCCCCCATCATTCTCCTCCAAATGACTCCGCGTTCAGAAATAAGTTTATTTTTTCAACTTGTGAATTATGTGATGAGTATAACAAAACAAACAATGACACTGATTCAACTCAACAACAGACAGAATGAAGGAGAGAGAATAGTTTCATGTTGACAGATCCATGACAATAATGTTTTGTTGAGTCATTTCTCACATTTTCATCTATGCTTCTCCCTCTATCAACAGAAATACGTGGTGAAATATATCTGCAACATATTTCACTACTGAGCGTTCAACAATAACCACTGCACAAGTCGTAACAATGATCATGAGTTTAACAACAGGAAAATGTGAATGCGTCATCTGTAATGACACATGCAGACAACGTTCTGCAGCTGCTGTCACTACAGAGCATTTTAGCAGCTTTTCACACATCATTTTGGTTTTATTGCCTCCAACTTTACTGTTTTAGTGACTCTGACCAACCTCATCAATGTTGTTTCCAGCTGGTTTTATCAAAGAGGCTCTAACAGACCTATAATCTGCTGTGGGGATATTCCTCCCTCCTCAGCACCTGACAGCAGTTACAGTAGTTAGCAACTAGCCGGTCGAACACAGTGCAGCATATACTGGCTAAAGAGCTGGATATTTCCTTCAGGAGCCCAAAAGACAGGATCGATTACTGGACTTTAAAATTAAGACCAAAACAAACTTTTGGATTAGTTCTTTTTCCACTTGAAAACAGGAAATATCAACTCTGTGCAAACATGGACATAGTGTTATGTATATGTAAAGCATATTCATACAGAAGAGACAGTATGAAAACAAAAGTAAATATAAGGAATTCATATTTTAATATGCAGCAGGTGTGAAGGAGCAGAGGACAAAGAGATTGTCTGGTTCTAGAGCAGGAAGAATAAGTAGGTTTCAAATCTGAATCTTGGCTCAAATAAGCGTCAGGGGATTAATGTGGTACAATGCATGGTCACAAGGGACCTCTGTGTGTGTGTGTGTGTGTATGAATTTCATCCCTCCTGGTCCCAGAAGCAGAAGTGTGGCAGAACAATACAGGCTACAGCTAACAGAGATGCAGCGAGGGAGGCACTGGGGGAGAGAGTAAGATAAAGAGAGAGAGAGGGGATGGCGTATGTGGGATGGGGGGGGAGAGAAGAAGAGTCTGAAGATCAAAAAAGCCAAAATCAAGTCCTTCCTTAAAAATAAACCTCAGACGAAGCCGCAGTTCGACCTCCCCTCACTAATTTTCCTCTCACTTCCTCATTATTCAACCGTGTCTCCTTAAAACTAAGATTAAATTACAGACTTCTTCCTCATTACATTGCAGTAATAAATGTAATTGTCTAGATTACACACATTTGTGTAGCTCCCTGACTGTTTTCGTCTGAACATCATGATGAGAATGTTTAATAAAGCTGTAGTCACAAGCAGACTGAGAGCCAGATTGTAAGATTGGATATTTTGGCACAAAAACTAATTCAATATGTTCTCAAAGAACAGCTTACTAATATGTTCTAACATTTTTAGAAACGGAATGTTGTATATTTACTATACTAAATAATTTAATTCTAATATTTCAACAGAGACTAAAGAAACATGTTAGGTGGAAATATCTGCTTCTCTAACAACAACACTAAAGTCATTATGTCATTCAGTGGGGGTTTCCAGACATGAAATAAATTGGCAGGCAAACAAACTGGACCAACAGAGGTAGACTCTACACGACCTAAAAAAAAAAACTCAACATCCTACTGAGAAGCTCCATGATCAGAGATGGACTGAAACGCGGGTGAAGTTTGGAGACGCCTTTGAAAGATGGAGACAGCTCAGAGCCCAGGAAGTTTTTAAAGAGGCACTGAGCCCTGGCTAAATTTAGCAGTTTTTGTCCGCTCCCTCACAAATCATGTGACATAGATCTGATTTGGGGGAACATGTAGTGACAACTCTAACAACACAAACGGCCATTCTGACTACGACTAATTTCTCTGGATCACCATGTTAAATGACCAACAATGGCGTTCTACCATTCCCTGACATCTCCCATCCTGTTCAGTCTGTGTCCGACGGTCACAGGATTTCACACATTTTGGCTTTTTCCTCTCTTTCCATCGTTCGTTTTATGATATGACCTTATTTTTAACATCCCATTGGTGACTCCAGTAGACGTGTTCAATCTAATGCACTTTAGTCTGACAGCTCTGTCATGAATTCATTACTGATATTCATTACTAAACATCAGTAGTGGGTTCTGGTGCTTCTCATATTGTATCCACCATTTGTACATAGTTAGAATGGATTAAATATTGTATATGCTGTTTATAATGTAAAACTCACTGTCCCTATGCATCTGTGTGTGTTATTTAAGACAAAGGACAGAGTAGGGGTCAGATGATGCCACCACAGTCAGAAAATGATAAAAGGGGAGAAGGGGAACAATGCCAGAAAGCAGAGATGTGAGAGTGGTGTTTTCACTACACAAGCCCATTTGGTTGCACACACTGATTTTGACATGTTGCCAGTTTCATCCCCTGCTGAAAGCAATCCTACCCTCGTCCACTGCCTCGGAAGGTCAGCCCCACAGATGGATGTTTGCACAAATATCACTATTCATGTTACAGTTTTCAAAATGAATAATTAATATAGGAAAAGGAGATAATCACCCAGCACGCGCTGAATATCAAAGACTTATATGCAGATTTAGCTGTGTGAAATCAATCAGAGTATTCAGGCAGCTGGACAAACACTTAGCAGGACCGTTAATCAGTCAACCAGCACAACCAGAACGACAGTCTCTTAATGAACAAGTCAATGAGCCAACCCATAGTGTACCAGCCAGCCAACCAATCGACAAAACCTGAGCGCAGTGCTACAAGAGACTCACTTGATTTGCACATGCTGTGCACCGTAAAAGGGTGGTGCGTGTTTGTTTGGAGCATGCAGCTAATAGCTTTAATGGGAGCTGCACTGAACAGTGTTCCTATTATGCATCACTTCTGGTTTTCAGCTTTCGGTAAGAACCATAAACACATCATACTGTACATAGCTGCTGGAGGTGAACGTCTGGAATGTGAAAGTGAAAGAGATAATGTTTCATATAATGTTGTAACCTTTACCAATAGTGTACATTGTCAAATTAAGAAGAATACAGCTCATATCACCCCCTAAAACCATGAATCATCCCTCTAACATTTCCATTTGTGTAAAAGTCAACGTAATGTGAGTGTTTGAGGTGTTCGAAGGTTGTTTTTTATTTTTGCAGGTTAGCTGTTTCCACCTGCCTCCAGTCTTGTTCTAGCTCAGAAAAATAAGAGTGACAATCGTAAACCCCAGAATATTCACGTTACGTAAGATGTACAACGAAGAAACGCATCCTCACATTCACCAAGCTAGACTCGGCAAATGTTTAGTACTTTTGATGAAAAACGAAAATGACTCAATTGTCTTTGGGCAAAGATGCAAAAATTCGGACTCTGTACTAGACATGCACAAAAAGGACGCAAATATGTATAAATGTTTCCCAGATTATTTAGATATTCCCTTCAGAGAGAAAGAGTCAGAGAAGTGCATTGCTGGAAAGATAAAGATAGAGATCTATCTGTTAAATCTACATTGTTTGAGAGAGAGAGAAGCAGCCAAGCCCTGTACAGAGATAGTGTAAGAGAGACAGAAAAAAAGCACGAGTTAAAGTGAGGCGAGGAAAAGAAAAGAAAGGTAATTGAGGTGACGTGATCCGACGAGGGACAGGATATTTTTGCACCCTGGTGCCAAGAACTGGCCCAGGGCAGACACGGTTATGGATTTACCGTGAGTGAGTCCAGGATAGCTGATATCCCCTCTACACCATTACGCTACAAACACGGAGAAACTGCTGATGTCACCCCACACACAACACTACTGCAACACGTTTCCCCTCACCTGTTGTCTTTATAGGGAAACCACGAATCTGTGATCATACGGTTCAACTTTCAGCTTGTGCTGTCAAGGTCAGACCTCGCCAAACCTCCACTTCTGGGCACATTGACGCTACTATGACTTCTTGACGTCAATATTCAAACAGAGTTTTGTATTGAATTCTTTTCAGTGTTGGATGAAAATCTGTCATTATGCCGCAGATACTGCAGATCATTAACTGCTGCATGTGTACACACTGACGGCTGCTCTGCACACACTCTTGTTTCATAATGCAAAGCAAATATCTCATTGGGAAAATCAAACACAATGAAACAGATTAATACAATGATGTTTTCAAAGCGATACCAGTTCCAACGATTGTGGCAGATAAACAAATGGGATCAAGTACATTCTAACCTCTGAAGAAAACAATTGTATTGTCAGACGTGTTTATGGTGAAAACTAGCGACATTAATCTGTTTTCACATATAAACTCTGGACAATATCAGGAGAATCAGGTCTGAACATTGTGCAGAGTTGTACTTTCACCCATGTATCGCACAGCGGGAGATTATCCGAGTCAGACGTGTTCTCACATGGGGACTAACTTCGCTTCATTTCAGCAAGGAGCATCAGGGAAGTGTGATATGACACAGCAGACATCACCTGGACTTTGTATTAGGGGGCTCACAGGATAAAGTCCAGGTAAAACTTTGCATTCTCGCATGCAGCTCACTCAGGTAATGTCTAGATATGTTCAGAGTTCCAGTGCATGTCTGAAAGCAGCTATAGAGAGAGATGGTCTCTCCTGGAAAACATTCATGATGTTGTTTACATGAAAATGCCACAAAACTAATTATGTAAAACATGTAACATCTTACTTATATAGTGGAGTAAAAAGTACAGAATGTACATATTTTAAATGTAGATTAATAATATCAAAGTATAAATTATCAAATTAGTATAAGTATAAAACTGAAATACCGTTTTTGTTCTTGTCTTTATTGTACATCTACTAACTAACACTGACTTCCTGTGGCCACATGAAGTTACCTCTATGATCACTTTGACCTTGATGCAAATGAGGTCACTAGTATTGACTCTCTCCTACTGACAGGATGACGACTTTAGGCTGGTCAACATGTACACACACACACACACACACACAAGCCCAAATGTCAAGCACAAAAGATTCAAGCACAGTCCCAGTCAGGCAAACAAACACACACAGGTCAACAAAGCTTTTCAAACTGAACTGCACACACTGGTCATACATGTGTGTTTTACCAAGTGAAGCTGTCACCTCAGTGAAGATGATTATTGATTTCAAGTCTGACCCATTGATCACCTCATGGATGTTTGTGTGTCTCCGATCAAGTCTTCACTTTGTCCTTGAACAATGACTCATGTAAACAACACACACACACACACACACACACCTAACTGCAGGGTGTGACTGCTGACGCTACTGGCTTCATTTCTCCACTGTATTCACACACCTTTCACATCAAAACACCCGCACACGCAGAGGGAGGCACCACAGGAGAGATGGGATGTTCAGTGTGATGGTATAAGGAGGAAAATGTTTGCCGACCAGAGCTGACATGGAAACAAAGTGGAATGACTGAGGACAAGTCATAAGACAGCCTCCTGTTAAAGAGGAGTGATGAGCGAGTGATGGAGGATCTGATTCATGTAGATTCATTGTTTTTAGATTGATTATTGAAATCTTCTATAACTCAGCAGGACAAACACCAATCTGTCCTGTGATCCTTTCTTTCATTTCTTTTCTTCTCTGTCCATGCTCTGCATTCATCCATCTTTCTCTTTTTTACCAGCCCACCCCCCTCAGTACTCCCAACGGGACCACCCCTCTTACCCCGCTGGGTGTCTATGTGCATATGTGAATGTGTGAGTATGTGTGAGGAGGCTGCATCATGACAAAAGAGAACCTCCTAGACTCCACTAGACCGTCACGGTCTCTCTCTCTTTCTCCTGTGTCGCTTTCCCTCTTTTCCTCCTTCAGCTTTCTCTACCTTTTTCTTCACTTCGCGGGAACGTTTCCTCGCCCTCTTCTTCTCCTTCTCCCTCTCCTTCTCTTCCTCTGCAGCGAGGTTCTCATCCGCCTTTTTCTTCAGCTGCGAGGCAGCGTGCGCCATGCTGCTCCAGTCTAATTAATCCTCACAGGTGGGAAACACGGGAAGTAGGGATGAACGGAGCGATGCAGCGTGGTCCAAAAGTCTCCTATTTAGCCTTTTCTTCTTAGCGCCTAATGGTCTTTTTTTGTTCCTCCTCTCCTCAGCTATGCTTCTTGTCAGAGAGAGAGCCCTCACAGGTGGGAGAATTCCAGATCGTCTGGGAATGGTTTAGTGCCTCCTCCTTTTCAAGGATTCCCTACTTTTGTTCCATATCTCCCTCAGCAGTTATCCACACTGAGCAGATGCAAAAGTCCACTTTGGGGCAGGACAGGGACAGGACATACTCCTCTGTTTCGCCTCCTCCAGATCCACTGCTGAGGAGGCAGCTGCTTCCACTGCCTCGCGTTCAGAGCAAATACAAAAAACTATTTATATGCTCCACAGTCAGGTAGTGTTGTCCTCTTGATTGAGAATAATGTCATAAAAGAGCCCAGATATAGGTATGCTAATAGAGTTCTAGATTCTGTTCTAGGGTTGGAGGTTCAAAAGGAGCTCTTAGTCCAGCAGAGAGCTCTGTCGTCTGGGTAAACAGACTGGTCTTCTTGCCTGCTTGGCTCGTTCCTCAAACCTGCTGCCTGCACCTGAGCACTGAGCCGTCGTCTGCAGCCACACACAGACACGCACGCTCAGTCTATGACGTCTCGCCGGGACATGTGAAAAAGGAAGGAAATGACAGTGGAAAGGAGGTTGAGATAAGAGGAGGAGGAGGAGGAGGAGAAAGAGGGAGGGGTGAGAGAGGAGGGGGTAGAGAGAGGTAGAGAGAGCAGCTGGGACAGCAGGAGAAAAAGGAGGGAGCGGGGATGGATGAATACCTCTGCTTAGCACCAGCTGGCTATTCCTGAGAGATAAAGACATCACACAGGGTGCATACAGCGCACACACACACACACACACTGGGTGTCCAGCACAGCACAGTGTGCAGAGTGCAGTAAGAGCGCAGCCATGATGCTCCTGTTATGAAACTTCTTTCACGCAGCCTCTTCACTCTTCACTGTTCTCTCTCCTTGATCACAGTCGTACAAAAACAAGAACCCGTAAACAAATTAAACTGATTCGTTTCCAGACTTGTGAACAAACAGAATCTGTTCATCGCAGCTTTTAACGTAAAAATCGGTCATTTTCTCATCCAGTTTCTGTACTGTAAGTAGGTCCTGTAAGTTCTCCAACTGAATCAAGGGTTTAGCACAGAGCATGTTTTATGCTATACGAATTATGAAGTTTGTGGATACAAATCTGTGATTTGCGATGCTACAAATCACAATAAATAAATGAATAAAATTCTATTGAATTAACTCTGACTCAAACAGATCACACAAATGACAACTAGGGCTGTGCCATAGCGAGAATTCTTCCCATGGTAAGATTTTCATCATATCAAAACATTGTGACAATGACAACACGCTTCATAATAACATGTTTGCATATGAGCTATAATGTCAGTTTTTCGTTTCCCATGTGGGACATAACGCCAATCTAATCTGCTGACAAGGAGGGATTCACAGGAATAATAAAATATAGACCACACACACCACTGGGAGGAAAATGTTTCATTCATTTTGCATTTTTCAGTTACTTAATTAGTTAATTAATAAACTTGAGTAATTAATTAGTTAATTTGGGTTCTTTTCTTGGTATTTAATAATGTTTTATTGTTTTTGATCACTGATTGTGTTCCGCTGCCTTTAAACACTACGTGCTCTTGGTGCTAAAATGATGCTGTTGAACTGTACTATTGTCGTACCGTCATTTATATTGTTACCGTGAAAATATTGTTAAATATCGTAATATAGTCCATATTGATCTAAGTCTGTACCGCCCAGCCAAACTACCCTAAATTACTATGACTGGGCGAGTGTAGTAGAAGTGCACTAAAGTCCAGACAGTCAACGTGATCATTTGTTGATTTTAGATCAGAAAACGTAAAATGTAACGGGCTTAGTTTAGACTTTACAGATAATATATCAAATATACTGTTTAGCTTAGTCACTGACGCGCCTCTAAAGACACGTTTGTAGTCTCAGTCAACCTTTTTACCTTTCCAGAGTGAAATATCTCAACAAATATTGGATGAATCGACATAAAATTGTGATACTCGTGGCCTCCACAGGATAAATCCTAAAGACTGGGGTTAAACTCTGGTTATTTTCATGTAATATTAACATTTATTTGATGATCTGAATCATTTAAGTGTGACAAACATGCATAAAAATAAAAATAAAAATCACGAAGGGGTCAAATAGTTTTTCACAGCACTGTATCATTCACAGTCTTTATATATACACCTGGTTTATTGCGACACATGCTCAAACATCTTTAAAACAGCCATGCATTTAGAGTGAAGTGTTTCATACTTTCCAGCCCCCCCCACTTTGAGGCTAATCACAGACCAAACTCCATTCGCTGCACCGTAATAATTCATCTGTCAGAGAGAGACTTTAGACAGGATTTGTTGGACTAATCCTTCATTATCTCCATCTGTAAGAGGAGCTTATGAGTTAGACGTACTAGCCTTTAAAGGCCACCAGTCTGTACTGAAACAGGAATTAACAGCAGGTTATTTCTCTTTCTGTGGATCAGAAATGTAAAACTAGCCTAACAAAAGACGATAATGTCTGAAGGTTTAAGAGTTTGGCTTGTTGTCTCTGGTGGCGTCTTCACAGTCACATGACTCTACTTTTATTTTATGTCACATCTGAACAGCCGCTGTACAACCTTATGAGTGAAAACAGCCGCACAGGAGAAATGTCAGGCGTTTTGTCGTCTGCGTCCTCTCTGCTATGTTTTTATTTTGTCAGTCTTTCTGTCCCTGTCCCTGCTGATGTAACCATCACTAATGCTGATCACCACCTGCAGCAAACTGCTCCGTGCACACGACCACAAAATCCCAGTTAATCAAGTGATGGGAAAGTTTCTGGCCTCCACAGGCAGAAACAGTACTGCAGCCTGGAACGATAAACACAATATGGCTGTGAGGGGTTAATCAGGGAATTTAGAGAGGGACAATTCAGAGAATGTATGGTTGTAAAATACACTCACTGGCCACTTTATTAGGTGCAGTAGTACAATCTAATGCAATCAAATAAAGCAGAGGTGCCATGAATTCTACTTTTATGTAAATAGTGTGGCCAAAACACTAGATAATTAATTATAACCTTGTAAAAGTAGAATTCACAGCGGAGCTGCTGTATTGGATTATATCAGACTGTACAGGTAAAGTCACCAGTCAGCGTACAGTACATGATATTTTACAGCCATAATACAAACCAAACTCCTTTAGAATTTTTACAGAATTAAAGCCATTTTAATAATTAGATGAACATTTCGCAATTAATGCTACTAAAACGCCAATTCATTTTTTTTCAAGTCCAAGCTAATGTCTTCAAACTGTCTGACCAACAGTTCAAATCAGAAAGATCTTTAATTTACAATGTTGTGTAACAACGAAAAGTAGCACACCTTCATATTAAAGAAACCTAAACAATGAGTTATCTGTCAGTTTCAGTTACCTGTTTAACAACTGATCGATTAATCCTCTACTTGTTTCAGTCTGTGTATTGCTGTGTATATTTGTGCGAGTAGAAAGTTTTCACAATAACAAAAAAAACCTCCGTAAAAGCCAAAATGTGAATGACCAGTTATTCTGCTTATTATATTCTCCATTTACTGATTAATCATTTTCTCTAAAAATGCAAGAAAATGGTGAAAGTTTTCCATCACAATGGGGTCTATCAAATAAGAGAGACAGACACTGGTTGTAAAGTGGGAAGCTTCAAATATGAATCTTGGCTTAAATAAAATAAAACTTCTTAAACATGTCGTCAATAAATGACGACCACAAATTGTAGATAACCTGGGGGATATTTATAAATAAATAAATAAATATGATGAGAGATACATGAGAACAGAAAAATTTAATTATACTTGGATTTATAATATCCAGAAACTAAAATAAATGTGAAAACATAAACACCAAAAAATAGGTATGAGAGATATAGTGTTTTTTCCATGGTGTCTGGCTCCCTCTGGAGGCAATCTGGGACTTTAACATCTTCTAAAAACATCTTTCAGCAATTCTCTATGTTTAATTATCTATAATGAATCTGGGTCCAAGTGTTGTTAAAACTAAGAAAAACTGTCAGTCAGTGAAGCAGAAGAGAAACGCTGACTGACTGACAGACTGATGGTTTTGGTCCAAACAGGAAAAAGCTGCATGTGTGTGAGTGTGTGTGCACTAATACAGAGGAGAGTTATATTTCAGTTCACAAGTGAAACTAATAAAATACATTTATGTATAAATATAGTACTATACAGATATGAATATATCCACTATATGAATATAGTACAGTTTGTGCCACATGTAGTTTTGTTTTTGACCACCAAGAGGCGGCATCAGGCAGAGAAAAAGAGCATTTAGTCTTTTCATGGGAAGGTCTCATTGTTTTTTACTCCCTTCAAAGTACAGACTTTCATTTTATTTCATAAAATGTGGATCTTCAGAAAAATCGCTGCAGTTCTACCATTAAAAGTTGATCTGGTTTCAGTCAGGTTGGTTTTCAATCCTGCATTTATCTCAGGTTTGACACCAAACCCAGTGGTACCTCATTACTGATACACTGAAAATAGATTTTAATTGCAGTGGATGTCAAGTTTAATCTTGACATGTGGTGCAGTTAGTAGCTTAATTAGAATAATGAAAGCAGACTCGCATCATCTAAGTCTCTGCACAGCTCTCTCTAGTTAGCATCTTCCAGCTGGACGTGAGCCGAGCTGACAAGAACACAAAGTGAGTAAACAGGAAGCAGAGCTCAGCCATCTCTTCTCGAGTCAGAGTTTGTGTGCACCACTCATCTCCGCTGCATGATCTTCTGTCTGATTAAAGAAATGGTTTTGTACTTTATTCTATATTTACAGCTGTAATTGTATTTAACAGTTTTGTTGGCTGTTTAAACCAGACCAGGAATTAGCCTGATCCTGTTAACTGAGCTTTATTACGACAGAATAATACGTTTTATTTGTAGAGCAGTGGTTCTCAAACTTTTTACACCGGGTACCACCTCACAAAACATTTGGCTCTTACATTTACTTAAGTAACTTTTTGAAAAAAAATGTCCTTGTAGGAGTAGTTTTACTGCACCACACGTTTTACTTTTACTTGAGTAGTTTTGTGAAGAAGAAACGCTTCTTACTCCGCTACATTCCCGCTGACGTGCAGAAGGCAGACAGCTGTACAGCTGTGCACCAATGCGCACACTTCACCCGTGAGATCACCCGTTAGCTCACTCTGGATTCAGAAATAAAT
>JAUMHL010000012.1:16404637-16424838 GCA_032362345.1 Sandelia bainsii | reverse complement strand
AATAATGTTTATGGAGATGTAAAGTGTATAAAAGTCTGACGTTGTCCAGTGAGCGGAGACAGTTCACCTGTAAACTAAAGTAGTAATATGTCTTTAATGTTATTATTTAATTTTCCTGCGTACCACTAGAGGGAGCCTGCGTACCACAAGTGGTGCGCATACCATAGTTTGAGAACCACTGTTGTAGAGCATCTTTCACGATACATTAAAAACTTTATATGACAAGTTAAATCACAGCACCTACACATACTGTGAGGACATTAAATCAAACATTAAAAGCAGCTGTAAAAAGATGAGTTACACTAAAATTACATTTTAGTTTGTTAGGTGCTTCATCATGACATCTCAGGTACTTGTGGTTAAAAGGAACTAATCACATTTAAGTACAGTTTTTAGTATTTCTATTTTATACCATCTAATGCTTCAGTTCAACTACGTTTCAGAGAGAAACATTTTACTTTTCATTTATTTTTTGGAAGATGGGTTTATTTTGAATTTAATAACCATGCAGATGATGAACTCCTTCTGATAACTTTTTATGACTAAATCTCAAAGGCCATATCACTGGAGATACTGGAGGTAGTTCGAATGTGTTTTTAGGTTTGTCTCAAAAAGGCCAAATAGTCTCAGACGTCCACTGGAAAAATGTGTCTTGTTAGGAATGTATCTATCAGCTAAAAATACTCTAACTTCTTTCCCTAACCCCAAACACATTCTGAAGTCCTCAAAATGTCATTTTGTCCAAACAACAGTCCAAAACAAGAACTATATTCAGTTTACTGTGACATAAGTCAAAGAGAACCAATAATATGATGCATTCGAGAAGCTGCTTTTTGCTTGAAAAGTGACACAACTATGTCCACGTGTGCATACTGTGGCTAATGATGTTAGCATTGAACATCTGTATGCTGCTGTCTAATTAAGACCAAATTACAGACTCACAAATTCATGCTCAGGAGCATGAGGAACCTGGATCAAAGTTATTCTCAGAACGCGTTTCTGCACAGAGCAGCAGGTGGGTGAGGATTACAGCATCGGGCACTGGCGTCAAATAATTTGATGTTCCATTAACATTTACCTCATGGGATTACTCCAGGCACCCATTGAATAGTCCTGTGTGGTACCATTAATCGATTTTGATCTTAGTGACATTTTTATCTTGTAGGTTAAATTTGACATTTATCCTGCATTATGTTCCACCACAACCCGAACTGCATCATTCTAGGATTCATCATCAATTATAGGCAATTAAGAACCTCTCAACAGTTTCAATACATCTCAGAGCTTCGGAAGTGCCAGCAAAGTTTGATTATTGTCAGTACTTAATGTTTTTTCTCAGACTTAAATGTGTAATCCCAACTCCTAACAGGAGAGTGAACATAAATACAGGATGCAGCACGGTACACATCCAGAGAAAACCACAGTATACACAGCTTACTGCACTCGCACACTAACAAATATACGCTGATAAAGTGAAAGAAAGGAAATGTCTCAAGACAAAAGTCAAAAGCTGAGCTGGGAGAAAACAAAACCTTCTCCCCACACTAGCAGATTTTCTTCAAAAGTTTAAAGAAAAGCAGGATTTTAGCATAATAACAGATCAAATAACGTATTTATGATTATTGAGTCTTATCACTCAGAACAGGACACACATCCTGTTGTTACCCAGCAGTGCTGCTGCATCGGTCATCTGCCTCCGGCTGACAGGTGACAGCTTTATTCTCTCTCCGTTTGTGTGTCAGCATACAACTAATAAACAAGTGCACACAAAGTAGATAGCAGCATAGATAATGTACGTATAGTAGATGCAGTATTAATAATACTAATAATCCCTCAATAAAAAACTCAACATTATGCAAATATGCAGTGCGGGCGAGAGCTAATCGGGACCTTCTTGATTACAGCAAGGTCAAAGCTGGGAGTCAGTAGACGTAGAAGAAGCTGATCGCATGGTCTTGACTTTATGATTATTTAGTTTATCACATTGTGTAACATAAATCACCAGGACAGAAAAACAGAAAAGAACAACTTGTAAAAACAAATCAACAACACTCTGTGTGTGGCGGTGCCAGCAACAACCATCCAGTCATAGCACAGCATGTAACATATATAACATTCTCAACACAACACACCCCCAGAAGTGCTTTCATAGACATACCCCCCAGAACCACAGCTTTGCCAGAGCCCAGTGATTTCTCGTTGGTTGAACAAAGTATTATTTAGATCACAGGTTTACTTCAGGTAACCGCTCAGCATAAATTCACTCCTCATAAAGTGCAGGCCAGCTCTGTGCGAGCTCTGTGGAGGTGGTCTGACTGTTTGAGGTCTTCTAACAGACAGATATCAGTATCAGTATTCTTTTTAATATGGATACTGATACGAACATAACATATTGGGTGTTTTGTTGTCAGATTGCTGTCAGTCAAAGTACAGTAGGTGAGAATCTGGATGAGCTTCATCCACATTATGTGTATATGTGCATATGTGTGTGTGTATATATACTGCATGTACTATTACATTTTCTAAACTCTCAAATACCAATATTGGTATGAGCCTGCAGTATTGGTTGGTGTCTAACAAATACATAAATAAATCATACAGGGCAACTCTTGCCCTCAAGGTGACTCTCAGCTGTCAAGTAGAAGTGATCTTATTGTTTAGACACAACATGGCCTCTGTCTCCTCTGTCTGTCTGATACTCTGTAGATCTCTGTCTCTGTCGCTCTCACACACCTTACTTCTTTATCTCTGACTCTCAACACTGACAAACATGTATCTGACACATGATACTGACAAATGAACTTAAAAACTAGATAAGGATACATATAGCACATTATAGCACTATAACACACCCAGTCACGTTAAAGCGACTGCTGGATGAAGGTGGAAGTCTGCTGGTCTGCAGGATCAGTCAGGCAGATTTGACCACATTAGGACCAGAGGGGTGTGGCTGGGCCAGGGAGTCCATAAAAAAAGATAAATGTCCATCAACAACACGGCTGAGCTCATGTGGGTAGACTGCTGTAATGGGATCCATCATGCATCTGCCTCAGTCCTCCATTAGTTCTGCAGCTTCTCCCTTCTCAAATGTCTAATCAGAACCAAATAATCACATTTGAACCCAAAAGCTCTGCGTGCTTGTGACATGATGTCAGATAAAGCAATGCCTTATGTACTGTATGTGTAATGTGGCTAGAAACTAACAAGCATACTACCTTGTTATTGATAATTCACCAAAATATCTAATCCAGCTGCCAGCTAAATTAGCCAATTATTATCATGATTGTTCCAAATGACAAAAGGTTTTTGCTACCAAACGAAACACAGCAATGGAAAGCTAATCAGATTTATGATCCTGTACTTATTCTCTGATAATCCATGTTGATTGTTGGTTTAAATGTAAATTTTTAAGGTGCAATAATAGCATTACACTTCTGAGAACTTTGGTTTATCTTTGAAATTTAAAATGAAGTGTTTTTCACCGTGAAGCACTTAGTAGCTAAACAGCCAGATATTTACCCGGACATTCACCAAGTGGACAAAAACATGACTCTAAATTACTGATAATGTCACTACTTACTGTAAAAATAAGCAACTGTTTCCAGTATAAACTGTAAACTTCATAATACTGTATACTAAAGTTGCTTTCACAATTTGTTTCTACTCCCCTCAAGTGGCCAAAACAATCAGGTCCTGCAGGTTTAAGTTTTAAAAAAAGCACCAGTTATAGACATTAGAGCCCTAGTGACCTTAATTGAAAAGGTGTAGCTGAATGAAAAAAATGTCAACATTGATCTCACGCCGAGATCCTCCAAACTGTTTCTAATTAGCCACAAATCTAATCCGGACCAGTCAAGGACTCAGTGTCGACTACCAACAAGGTGCATGGTTTAGATACAAGATTAGTGTGTTATCACCATGGAGACTAATGGCAGCCTGCGGGACTACAAGTGAGCGTCTGATAAACATGCCAAAATTTCAGTACAACATACGTATACATATGATATGCTGGACATTTTCAGCACAGCCATGACGTACCCCTGCACTATAGATTTGTCTTATCTTCTGCCTTATAATGCAGAGTTGTTCTCAGGACACATTAGAAAGGTCAGCTCTGTCATGACTATGCTCCTGTCTGGACTGCAGTGAGTAAACCCTCTGGTGGTATTCTAACAAAATAACATGTCTGTAACCTGGTATCTGATATAAATGGTCAGTGCCATGTCTAACCATACTTCAAATCTGCTTTTACCTGCTGACTTCCAGTCAAAAGAGAGCAGCTTGCAGGCCAACAACCAGCAGACAAAGGGGGGTTAACTGAGGAGCACACTCAGAGGGAGAAAGACCATCACTTACCTAGAAAAAAAGAGAGAGATACAAGTCAACCACCAGTGTTCACTGTAAGAGAAAACATGATGCACAACTGTCTGCCTGTAATGTTTACATCTGCCAGTTTTGTATTTAGTTATTTATTAATCTGTAGCTGTCTGTCTGAGGTCAACCTCCGTCTCCTGCTGGCACTCTGCCAGCTGTCTCCTAGGCAACCGGATACACGAGCCACAAATAGCACACGAGCCGAGTATCCCTTCGCTGCACCGGGGCCCAAACTGAACCACATCACGCTCCTTCACATTTCACATGCCTCCACAGCAACAGATAGATCCCATTAAAGAATTTGGAGAAGCTCAGCATGAGTCGTTTTCAACTGTCACAGCAAACATTACAGCTCCCAGCAGTTACACATACGTTAACACACAATGCCAGTAAGAACAGGGAGGAACTATATGGGTATAATTTCTAGAGCAACAAAGAGAACTTGAGAAACATGTTACATGTATGCAAATACTGATGCTGAGTTTTCCATGTGTAGTAAGTACAATAATAATACATTTTGAATCATGGTTGACTTCATTTGGCCTTTTGAACAACATTTTAAAGTAAAAACAGATCTCTCAAAAGTATCATCAATTAATTCAAAATATAAAACCAAAAGGTTGTAACTCAGGAGGAGTCACAGGCGTCTTGGTGGCCTCCCCCACCAGCCCCGTTGCTGCTCAGCTGCTCAGTTTGTGAAGACGACCTGCTGCTGATTTTTAATAATCTTTCTAATGAGTTACAGAGAGTGTATTTTATTTTGGTCTTCATGGTGTAGTTTTGGGCCATAATACTGATTTGCCAGTAATTTGACCTTCCAGATCCAGATGTATATATACTACAATCCTTGAAACACATTCGACAGTGTGACTTCTTAAATTAACTGCTTGCACCATTAATGATTTAGGTGGTGGTCACCTATCGACTCTAGGGTCAGGCCCCAACTCCTTCTGGCTACTGCATATGTCCTCCCGGACGAGAAACTGTCTTTTTCTTGTTTTACAGCCACAGTCCTTGTGATCAAAAAAAAAAAGAAGATTACGCATGATTTATAGCTGTCTACTGGGTCCCCTCATAGCAAGAATGTTTTTTTTTCTTGCTTATTTTACAAGATGTGACTCCATTTAATCGTTTGTTCAAGCTAAATAACTCTGTAGAAGCCCCACTCATCATTCACATAATGACCTCCTTAATAATCGGAAACGACACAGCACGTTACACTTTCATCTTAGTCATCTTCGGAGAGGAAATCCTAATATATCCATCACACTCCTTTCGTCTGTGTGTTGTGTGTGTGTGTATCCTGAAGCTGCACTCTAATCCGCATCCGCGCGGAATGACAACCCTCCCTGACATTACAAAGGTTAATTAGACATGAACTTCCCATTACTGATACTGATAGCTCATCCTAATCCATGAAAACGCACACACACACACACACACACACAAATAGAGAATACTTGAACTTCAACAGACTAGCAACACATGAAGAACAGGCATGTGGCCGCTGGCAGGGGATGGAGAGACTAAGAGGAGGGAGAGGAGGCAAGAGGAGCAGTAAGAGGTAAAAAAAAAAAAAGGAATGAGAAGTAGGGGAGGAAGGAAACAGAAGCACCAGCAATGAGAAAAAGCTATGAAAACCATATGAGATGAAGTTGTGATCTCTCTCTAGTAATCTATTTGAGTTGCACATAAAAGTTATTAAATGCTAATTGAATGCTTACTTGATTTACTTTTTTTTTTCTTGTTTAATCTTTTCTCAAGCGATGCCCTGATTGAGATACGACACAACTGCTTTAAATATTTGGTGTCTGCCAATAATTTTTACTTACTTAGGGATACAGCTAATGATTATTATATTATTGAGTACATACTGCAAATATAAGCAGCAAATTTCTAATATGATGAAGGTGGAATTAGGAAATATTTAACATTTTTATTAGTTTTGTTTGAAAACTGACTGAAATTATTAAGTGATGAACAAAATACTGAAGTTGCCAATTATTTTCTGTCAACTGACTTATCTATTAATCAGCTAATTATTTCAACTGCACTTATACTACTTATTTGATTTACTTTTATAGCTACTTCTGAATAGAGAATATATCTGATCAAAAAATATAAATGGCACTGGGCTCCATTTCTCTTCTCGTGAGGTGATTCACTAAGCTGAACAGTGAATTGAACTGGTCTCTCTCACAAATGGGTCTATTGCCAATTCAACATGCTGAATCAGCTCAAAAGGTGCAGACGAGGGTCCGACTAGTGCCATCAGTGCAGACACACCACAAACACTAGGCCAACAGGGGCTCACCGGCAACCCAACCATGGGCTCGGTGTGTCAGTACCCTTAGTCAGCTCTAATAGCCAGTGACAGGGCTACGGGGGCTTCTGATGGACCATGTATGCATTGCTGCCCCAGAAGACTTTCCAGAAACACAATAGTGTCCAAATCATTTGCTAAACTGCCAAGTTTGAAAAAACAGCTAACTATCAGAGAGAATGTGAGTAACTGACCAATAGAAATCCACAAAATAATATTCTGTCTGTCTATTCTTTCTTTATTAAAAATACATTTAAAAATTTTTAAACCCCAAAATTCATCAAAATGTGACCGGAAGGGCTAAATTAACTTGAGTTTACGCAAGGTCACATTTAGACACAGACAGAAGTGACATTCATATTTCAGGGGTGTTATTAATACTGTAGCGTTCCGAGTACATAGGCAGGTCAGAAATGTGGTGTTTGCACCTATTTGTGCTGCAACTGTGTAATATTGTAGATGTGAGCCGTTTTTGTGCTGATTAAACATACTGAATGTTGGTGTAAGTGTGTGGACCTAAGTGACGGAGACAAACAGACTGAAACGGTACGAGACAGAGGACGTGCTTCCTTCCTTGATCATATCCTGTGATGTGTTCTGTTTGCTGAGAGGATGCTGGTCATATGGCACACTAAACAAGCACATTGTGTGTGTCTGTGCATTTACTACCTGCACCTTGAGCTCTAGCAGAGTAACATGACATGATTGATGACGGTATGATTTACCGTAACGACACACAGTGTTCACGAGGAGCACACACACACAGACACACACATGCAGACAATGATGACGTGCATCTCAGTGTGTGAGGAACAGTCTGGGTATTTCCAGCAGGCAACCTGCCAGTACTCTCAGTGTTCTAGTCCAGAAACCCCTCCGCCGTCTGCCGCTCCTCATCATCCTCACCATCATCACTGCACTGGTTCCTCTTCCTCTGTTATTTTATCTCCCTTTAATGCAGGCAGTTAACCCTCACATCAGCACCTGACTGATGCATGTTGAGTTCTGTTCAGAACACAGCAGTAGTAAGCTTCTGTCTGTACCAGCATCCCAGTTAAAAACTATTGTGTTTGTGATTTTAGCTTTGGGTTTTGCTTTTTATTGTACAGCACTTTGTCCTTTGTTTGAACAGTTCTGTATAAATAAAGATATTATTATAAAAATAGCAAACTAAAAGTAATGAAATCATCAAAGGCACAAATGGTTGAAACTGCAAGTCATGGAAAACCACTTTGCCAAAATGAAACAAACCGTTGAAATAGCTAAAAGTAATGGATAAACAGTGGAAGTAGATGAGTGTTGGGGATGGGCTACTTTTGACAAAAGGTTTTGGAAACTACTGCTGTATGTTACTCTACATTCAACAAAGAATGACATTTCTGAGCCTAATCTATCCTGATACACAACTGGATAAGTGAAATGACTATGCTAATGCAAAAACAGAGGTTAGGACACCTTCGTCTCTTGGCTGGTTTACATCTCTATTGTACTCTAAATAAAAAAATGTATAATGCCAATTCCGGCAAAGCAAAAACAAAAAAAACAAGAGGCCTCTTTCTGGCATTTTATCTGAATAAACGGTGGTTTGCTGGTGCCTCGTAAGGTCAACATACTCATATGCACTTTGGAGATTGAGTTGGTCGCAGTTAGTTCTTCTGGGCAAGTTTCACTACAATGAAAAAGGTTTGTGAACGGATCTCCTTTGTGTTACCCCAGTATCTGCAGAGATTGTTGAGTTGTGCAACTCTACAAAAAAATTAAAAGGTTCTGTCATAAGATGAAAATGTTTAAAACCCATTCCCTCCATAATGCACAGAAGGTGTATTAAGGATGCAGAGAGCTTTGGTCTGGTCTGGTTTGTCCCAAGCCAGAGCCTTGTAAGAAACCTTTAACAGAAACTTTTAACAAATTGTTCAAAATGTGTTGTTTTATACTCAAAGCTGTAGTGATTAGTTGATTAATCACTTCACTTCAGTCAAACCTATAAATTGATAATCAATTAATCCTGTCAGTCCTTCATCAAGCTACATTTCCAAACTTGGTGGTTTCAGCTTCAGTTTCTTTGTCACATATAAGTGTAAACTAAAGCTACTTTTGGACAGTAAATAATTTGAAGACACCTTTTAATTCACAGGGAAATTAAAAAAATTAAAGATAAATCTATTTTTGCATTGCTGAAATATAAGTCAGCTTTTTATGCACTTTGAAATCCCACAAGATTTACCTTCCAACCTACTGCAGTGATCCTACATTCCCAGCTAAGAAGTAAAAAAATGAGTAGCACTACAGTACTATATTGCTGGCGTAGGTACTGAACAGTGATCTATAGCTGATATTCTGCCAGCTTTTTTGCAAACCATGGCTCTTTCTGAAACTGCCGCAGCTTAGTCAGTCACTCTAACGTTAAGCTAATTCACCAGCTACATGCCGTTTGTACACATTTTACATTTTAGTACAGTCACTGACATCAAGCTTTCTCAGTGATAACCTTACTCAGTGCTGTGACTTATCAACAACCCTTAGGAATAAACTATAAAAATGACAACTAGCTCAACACATTCACCACAATGCAGAAAGGTTCTCAAACACTTTCTAGCTCCGACTGAAACTACTAACTTTATCATACCATTAGAAGGAAGAACAAAATGCAAATGCTGCTATTGAACATGATGATGACACCAGGAGTAATGTAAGAGGCCCCTACAAGAAAGGTCATCATCATCATCATCATCATGATTATTAATGAAGAAATGAGGCAGATAAAGACAGTAGAAATGTAAATAGACCCAACTTTACACTCAGTCATTTCTGTGTCAGAATGTGACCAGGACATAACCATGGTGGAGGTCGTAGTCTCTCTCTTCTCCAGGTAGCTGTTTTCAGAGGAAAAAGCTCTAAAAACTGATCGTACAATACAGTGCTGGGAAAAAGTGTTTTTGCATATTTGTCACACTTAAATGATTCAGATCATCAAAGAAAAGTAAATATTAGACAAAGATAACACAAGTTAACACAAAATGCAGTTTTTATGTGAGGATTTCGTTTATTAATGGGAAAAAACTGTGCAAACCTGCCTGACCCTATGTGAAAAACTGGTTGGGCCACCCTTAGCAGCAACAACTGCAGTCAAGCGTTTTCGATAACTGGCAACGAGTCTTTCACATCGCTGTGGAGGAATTTTGGCCCATTCTTCTTAGCATAATAGTTTTAATTTTGCCACACTGAAGGGCAATGCTAAAACATTTTTATTAAAAATCAGGAAGGGGGCAAATACTTCAAATGTATGTTGTAAAGATATCCGTTCTTGCTGAGTATTAGGAGTTGATTAAAGCTCAGATCTTAGAGTAAAAAGGTCTGCAGTCCTGGGTCCCAGTCAAGTGCTGAGCAAGGCAAACGCAGCAATGTACACTTGGAACTGAATCGAGTCCACACCAATAAGTGGTACAGTACCATCTGACTTTGTCTCCCTTTACCTTTCACCTTATCATGACCAGTGAACTCCTCTTTGCCTCTTTGTGTGTGTGTGTGTGTGTGTGTGAGCGGAGGTGGGGGGTGGTGAGGGTGTATGTACATTGAACAAGCCATGCTAACAGAGCACAGCACCATCCTGTTCCTGTGAAGTGTGAGAAATGGAGCCAAGCGCAGCGTTCTGCTCCATGGCTGCCTCAGCAAAAACACAATATGTTGGCTCTAAAGGAACCTCGCTGGCAGGAACTCTCACCCCAGAGAAAATCACCAGCTTCATTATACTGCTCAGACAATAAACAGAGGAAGGAGGTGAAAATCACTGGATGATGAATAGGAGAATATCCAGCACCATGTATTACCTGCTTTACCGGGGAATTTTCTGAATATGCACTTTACTGATCTTCACTTCATCATCTGGTTGCTGAAAATAAAAATCACATTTTGCATGTGCTCTTTTCTTCTGTTAAGTGAAATGAGAGTTGACTCAGCGGGATACAATTACAAAGTCTACACTCATAATGCAGAGTGAGGGCTTGAATTAGGTTCTTGACCTTTCATTCCTTAATTTTAGATTATTAAAGCAACATATAATCTCTTCAGTATGCATTACTTCATTGATACTATTCACAGATTTTGAAATATACAGTACATGGTGGAGCA
Organism: Sandelia bainsii; assembly: GCA_032362345.1. Lineage (NCBI taxonomy): Eukaryota > Metazoa > Chordata > Actinopteri > Anabantiformes > Anabantidae > Sandelia > Sandelia bainsii. The sequence goes on along the minus strand of JAUMHL010000012.1, from coordinate 16,414,013 downwards.
AGACTCCGTCCAAAGAAGAACGAACAGCTACAACAGAATATTTTACTTCTGCACTTAATTATTTACAATTTTCAATTTAATTTAATAAATTAATCTCATAACATATTTCACTAATAATGAAGCATAAGGTGTAATAACCTGTTGCATTTCCTTAATCGGTTATTTCATTAACACAAAGTGAATATATTACTCGTCATTACTCGTCACAGGTTACATGTCTACAAGTTGTGACCAGTTCGCCGTTTTTGCTTCTTATACTGATTTAAAACTGAATGTATCAGTATTATAGATTAACAATGAGCCACTGACTATGTGGAATGTGAAAGGCTCTGATTGATTCAGTTATTTATATGGACATAAACAATCCAGTTAAGATCTTTTGGAGCGTGTGCAGGAAACTTTTCACACTGATTTCTGTGGTTGGCATCAGCCAGAAAGAAACTGGACAAACTGATAATAAAAGCCAGCTCCTGGGATACTCTCTGGAGTGGTGTGATGGCCAAACTGTTGGATGCACTGAGTGCCCTGAGTGGCGCATTGAGCGACAGGCTGCTCCACTTGCGATGGGTAGAAGGAATGCTACTGCTTTGTTCCTGCAGCCATCGAACTCCAATAACACAAATACAAGGCTGGTTTGTCTGATTTGTTTTTCCAACTGAATTTCCCCAACAAAGCATTTTATTATCTTTTTAACCTTTTTCTGAAAGCACTATCAGCCTTCACACACATTAGCAGTGTTTCCATTGTGTGTCAGAACACCTCCACTAACATCAATGAATAATTCGTAAAGTAAAAGTCGCTGAGTGATATTTAATGACAGTTACTATTGTTTACCTGCTTACAAGACTGCTCATGAGACAAGAAACTGTGCAAAACTCTTACTTTCCACTAGGCTGTTCACATATAGGACAAATAGAACAAATTTCACCTAATTTCAATGTTAAAAACACTAATAATGATAATTAACACAAAATGTGTGACCTTCCCCAGTGGCTGTAGTGCGTTCTGCTGCTGCTAAATGTTCCATGTGTGTCCGCCACGTGGGACATCATGCCAGAGTTGTGACTTGAGTATTACATTGCCGACTTTATGGGCGAGCCAGCAGAATTTTAGAATGGGCGTCTCATCAGTCAACGTTACACTTTGCAGTCAACACTTCCTGTTTCCAGAGAAGGGTCTGCAATGTGGCACCCATAGTACAACCTCGCCAAACTCCATCGATGGTTCGTAAGGGTGCTTGAGGCATTATTGGGTTTCCTTGGCACGATCAGTCTCAACAGGAATGAAGAGGGTAGCTAACTCCGTGCACTCTAAATGCTGTGCACCGCGCATTCCAACTGGGTTTACGCCCTGGTGTAGAGTAACCTGTCTGAGTCGACCCAGCACCACAGTCTGGAAAAGGTGGCAACTCAGTCCAAAGTGGAAAAATCCTTTTAATCTTAAGTCGCAAGTCCTGCACAGCGAGCAGATCTCGAACCAACTGATTGCTATTAGCTATCAGTACTAGACAAGTTGAATTTTTAGCATTTAGTAGATTTTGAAGATAGAATTTGTCTTTCATCGCTTCCACTGAAACTACATTAGGAAGCAACTGTTTAATTTCCAGTATGAACAACTAAAACTGGAGTTTCACATCTGAAAAAGTATCATTACAACTAGCAATTGTGCCCATTTTCTTACTCAGTACTTTGTATAAATCAGCTGTACTGAAGCTACGACTTTATGTCTATTGAAAGCACTGACAGTATTGACATTGGAGAGGGTGTGGGTTGAAAATGACTGAACGTAGGCAGCCATGTTACATAAGCAACAGTCCACTTCTCTTACTCAAAACACCACAAAACTGACACTGATCATGCACATATGTGCTGCTCACCAACCTCTAACAGATGGTATGTTTTATTTAAGTGCAGCTGTCATTAGTATTAAATCAGAGAACGGCTGCTGAGTGTGTGTGTGTGTGTGTCTGTTACCTGGTTACTGTACAAAAACAGTTAATAAGTAAGAAGATACTGTAATCACGCATTATGATTACAAGATATTATATATAGATTTTCTTTAATTATCGGGTCAGTTACTCTGCAGCTATTAGAATAAAGTTTTCATCCATTTCTTGGACGACCAAGTAAAAAATGAAAAAACAAAAACAAGACTGAGCAGATTATTTGGCATCTCTGTGCTATCTACACCTCCGCACTCTGTTGAGGTATTTCTCAGTACATGTGGTTTGCCTGACAGGATCCTCTTTCATCAACTTCTCTTTTCCCTCCTCAGTTATAGGACTGAACCAGTTGGGGTTTGAGTTACATAGTAAAAATGCTAAATGCATACCTGGACACACGCAAGTGCTTAAAACTTAAGTCCATCCATCAGCATGCACTACAGTCAACTCTAACATTTTCAATTCCAAACTGACTCGATATTTAACGGGAAGCTTTAAGCCGTTTCTCTACCTGATGACTAACGTCCACAGCTCCAGACTGGTTCTCTCACTTCCTCCCTCTCCCAGTGGGTCTTTGGTTGTCATAGTTACATCCATTAACACACCTGCTAAGCTCTTGTGTCCCACGTGTCTGTATTTCTTTCTCCTTTCCTGCCTCCCATATCTGTCACAGACTTTGACCCGAAAACAAGACTGACGGTATGTGATTACAGCTCCGGAAAACAGACGAGGACAGAAATACGATAATAAGAATGTAAACAGAAAAGCTAATAAGGTGATGTGCCACTCTAGGGGTGTTTCTAACTACCTGTTTATGTGGAAATAGGAGGAAATGTAAATCATGATGTGCATAAAGCACGAGACTTAAATGTCCGTTGAAGAGACGTAAAATAGCATCAGACCAGAAAACCATGTGTCATGAAAAGACTGTAACTTTCCTCAAATGAGACAAACCTGAGACAAGCATCAATGGCATATTTTAATCATTGACAAACCAACTCCTGATAAGGTAGAAACATGCAGGTCTGGTATTTTCCAGATTACTTCCTGGAAAAGGTCTTCAAAATTTCCTAAAAATCAACCCGTTTTTAGTCGTTCATTACTAGAAAAGTTTCCATAAAAATCATATGCAATTAATAGGAGACATCGAAAAAGTGGCTACAGTTAGGCGCTCTGTAAAACTGAAGTGGTTTACATTACCACAGCAGCATAACTGCTATACACAAGCATCTCACAATAAAACATCTTGAGCATTGGCATCATTGCCTGAGAGCAGTCGCTACGCTGTCATCTGTTGTATTTCAGACAAGAACTGAATAGAAGATCCCCTGGAGCACGTGCTAATGGCCAGTTAGTTGTAATCAACTTGTTTAGACGCATACAGGCCTATAAAACCAATAAATAATATGCATTTCTGATTATAATCGCCACTAGCCAAGTTAGCATTAGTGTTAGCAGCCTCTCATCACTGCATGTCTGGTGTGTTCAGGGACAGTACAGAGTGTAGGTATCTGCGTTTCAGAAACAGTCAGAGCCCAAAAGGCTGCACCTTAAATGAAAAAAGTAAATTAATCAGAGTTATATAGAAAGCAATAACAATAATTCTTAATTCTTGAGCAGATTGAAAATGAGCCGCACTGAGTTTATTTCAGAGGTCCAGTTTGTGCATACAAAATCAAATGATTATCAATGCAGCTGAAAACTGTAGGTACATGTATGTAAAGTCAACTAACGACCGTAGGTAGGCCTATACTGGAAATATTCCCATAATTAACACCTAACATTTAGAAAAGTATGAGGAAGGTTAGCAGGAAATCATCCAGAAAACACAGCACCTGTAAAATAAAAGCGAACAGACTCTTTTTAGACTTCAGTGCTACTATTATTTCTATGATCTCAGAGCTAACAAATAACTACTCACTCGAATAAAGGCACAGGATTCATCTAAGTCGAAGCCTAAGCCCCAACAATAAAGCAGCATTAAAAATGGTTTGTAATTAAGTGGCTGACTCATCAGAATGTTTACTGACATGTGGGCTTCATCTGAGGTCCTCCGCATTAACTGTAACACCGTCACTACTCGCATGATTCTCACCTTACCTCACACCCACAGCCAAGCACTCAATTGTTCCGTTTATTATTATTATGTGATAGTTCCTGGTTACTCATGCATGTCCTCCACATCAGTGCTACTGTTTCACTGTGGTTTATCAGCACAGATACCAAGTGGAGAGTGAAGGCAGCACTTATATTATCAAAGCAAAACATATTCCTCTGCTTTTTTTCACATTACTTTCTGTTCTCCTGATCTCTCTACTTATCTTGTCGTCTCATTCCTTTAATAGCCCTGCTTCCTCTTTCTTCCTCTATTTCTCTGCTCTCCACTCGCAGCCTACCAGTCTCCTCATCTGCCGTCTCGCCTTCTCTCCTTGCTCCCTTCCTTCAGCTTTGCTTCCTTTACTCCTTGACTGTCTCTTCTGCACAGGATCACAGAGACGCAACCGTCATCTCTCATCAGCTGAAACGCCGTCTCGCAACACAGTCGTGAGGTTATCATTCCAGCTCCTTCTCTTCCTACGCTCCTCACCTCTCTTCTTTGGCATTTTCTTCTTCCCCTACCTCCCCACCCTTCCTTTCTCATCTTCTATTTTTTTCTGGTACTTCAGATACAAAAAGTGTTCAATATGACATCCCAGCATATAAACTCAGAAAGCCAAAGGACATAGCATTAATGCCAAAAGATGTGCTAAGTCAAATACTACACGGTATGCCACCTTCTTTGTCTGCTGGGGGAGTGAGAAGCACCTGTTACACAAAATAAATAGAGACTTTTGTGTGTGTGTGTGTGTGTGTGTGTGTGTGTGTGTGTGTGTGTGTGTGTGTGTGTGTGTGCGCACACACAGGGAGACAATTGAGAACAGCTGACTACACATAAGGTTGAACCCTATAGAATAAAGGTGCTGAGCCAGCAGCCTTTTCATGCCAGTAGACTCTGCAGAGAAACACACATACTGTATACAGAAGCACATCAACGCGCAGAAACACACAACCACAGGTTGGGACCATGTTTTCTGACATTAGAGGACATGATGTTATCAACATTCCTCAATGTGACTATCAGACAAACACAATTGTTTAGTTTTAGTGACTGAAATATTCCAAGTAGGATCACATACAGTAGGCTTCATAGTCAGGATCTTCTTTGATAAAACAGTCCTGGATTTAAATATGTTTAACGACATGTCATGTTACAGGGATATCCCAGTTAGTGGATTCCTTAAAAACTACACATTTTATCTACACATTTTTCAAACAGAGAGCCTGATGTCACATTGCAGGGCAGTCGCCAAGTTCCACTAGCTTCCGTAACTCAATGCAAATGTCTCATTTCACATTCCTTTAAGTGGTTTTTCTAAAAGAAATAAAGAAATAAATGATGGCTCTTCTTGGAATTTATTGTTCATACTATAACAAACTGAAACCTTCATCATTGAGCAACATTTGCTTGGTGAACATACAAGAAACTACAGCTCCCATGAAGAATCTAATTGTCTATCGCGTTTGGTCCCTTCTGTCCTGCTTTTATTATAGCCACAAATTTAGCCTTCAAACTTCTAGGGCTTATGGGAAATGTCATAAAAACATACTGACAACTAAATACATGAAATGAGCCACAGCTCTGATCCAAGTCTGGGTTTTTAGTCGCGTGTTTCTTTCCTGAGATCTGTGATCCTGGAGGATATCGTAGCTTGTCCACTGTTCCACCATCAACTCTGTAACCTCCTGTGTTAATGTATAAAGCTGCTTCACCAGCTCCAGTAGTTCACCAAAGCCACTGCTTGTTGCATGGCTTCAGCCTCACCACCTCTAAGCTTCCAACCTGCTATTTGATTTTGTGTCTTACTTCTTCTACAAAAGTCTCTCGTGGTTGTGCCAATTGCTCGTCTCACATCCTGTTTTCAAAGACATTTGGAAAAAGTATAGACGGCAGACATGATGGCCTTTAATATTCCCGACAGCCTCTGTTGTCTCATTTAGCCACTTGTCAGTTACCGTCTTTTTAAGAATCACGAGTGCGGTATCGACTCTTTCATTTTATGTTGTAGAATAAAACATGAAAATCTCTCGACCGTGTGTTGAGCACAGACCTTATTTCAGGAATCTAACGAAAAACACATTTTAAAAAATACCCCAAAAGACGTCAGGACAAGGGAACAACAAGTGCTATAAATGCTAACTTGTTTCTGGGTTCTGAGACTCTCATTCTTACAGACTTATCATTTTCATCTTAATTAGATAATTTTGCTTTTTTTCCCTGTTAGGATCTGTGTTTTGGTGGCACAAACAAAAGCTACACACACACACACACACACACAAACACACAACTCCACCCACTCATCCAGACAGCCAGCTACTGTACAACTATAAATCTTAATGTCTGTGCTAAACCCATTTTAATCACTGAACGGGCTGAGACGGCACCGAGGAGGCATTTTGTGCATCTCCGTCACGACCAATTATTGCAATTCATGTTGAAATGATTTGAACTAAGAGAGCTGAGAAATAAAAAACTAAATAATGACTCTATAAGAGATAATTGTAGGATAATATAGTGTTTGTTGCAATGACACCTCATTCACATCACCTCCTGCACTGCTCTTTGTTCCTCTTCTTGACTCTAATCCCACCTTTTCTCCCACTTTCACCTCCTGTCCTACTTTTCTTCTCCACCTCCTCTCCCCATTTCTCCATCTTACTTTGTCATCTATTACCTCATCTCTCCTGAGAACTCGCACCATCCTTTTTATCCCTCCTTCATCCTTTCATTTTCGGACTTCATAATTCTGTTTTGTTTCATATCCTCTGTTTTTCTCTGAGCGTGTGAGCAGGTTCTTCAGGCCTGGTCACGCTTTTTTAATACAATTTTTTTTTTTTTAATCTGTGTTCAACTTTATAGGAAATAATATTTTGCAAAAAAGAGACAGAATTGCTACATAAAATAACTGAACATAGAGGAATCCAATAAATCCCAACACATGGAAGCATCCCAACGTCACCACATCCCAATGTTAATGACACGTAACATATAAATAATAAATATTAGAGCAAAAAGATTCTATTCATAATTAATACATTTACATGTTTCACTGAAGAACAAAAGCCCAACGTTACAGCTATGCAAAGATAGTGCTCTGTCATCAAATCAGCAGTTAACAAAGGCTGACAGCATCCACAACAGCTCTCCATCAACAAAACCCACAATTATACAACTTCCAAAGGCAAATAATGTGACATGAACCCATCCTCTGAAATCATAAATCAATAATTCACACAGAATTATGAAAATATCCGACTGTGTGATAATAAAGCCTGTCTGAATCACTGGTTGATTTTAATCTCTGGAAGCAGCCACACCATGTTGTTTACAAGTCAGTGTCTCTTTTACCTTCTTTCCTTTCTTCTTGCGATGAGCTGACTTGCCCACAGCTTTGTCTTTAACCTCCTCGCTCATCACAGCAGCTGCACGAGTGTGTGTGTGTCCCCGACAGCTGTGTGTACAAGTCCAAAAAGGGTTGTTTTCCCTTTTTTTTTTTATTTAATCCAGCATGGATGAGCGGAGAAGAGTGGAGTGGCAGCCACTCTCAACACGCACAGCGACCAACTCGCTTAGCTGCTCACACCCACTTTCACACACAAACACACACACACACACACACACACACAGTCTGCGAGGAGAGGAGCCAATAAGGCAGCCTGGCCGGAGCGATGGAGACACACGCTCTCTGTGTGTCTCTTTTTCTCTTTCACACACACAAACACTTTACTTGTACCTGTCCGTGGCTGTAGTCGCCCCCCACACACGCCACAAGTGAGAGCAGAGCAGCAACAAGCTACGGAGGCTCGAGTATTAATAGCGATCGATACCAGCTCATCTGCAGTTGTTTGTGTGCGTCTGTTCCTGTGTGCAGCGCTTCTTCAACAAGTTAAAAAAAAGAATGAAATGTGTTCTTTTTGGAGAAGATGATTTTATATCTAATCATTATGTTTTTCAACAGGTATGTGCTATTATTTAGGATGTACTATATTTTAGATGTTTTTGTTATTGTCAAAAAAAATCCCATTAAGAAATTGCAACCAAATATATATTTCTTCTGCTCACTCTGCTTATGTGTGTGTACAGACCTCTATGGTTGTCTGAACTATTAAAAACACATCACTGAACCACACTTCTCCATGTTTCCTCCTTACATCCATAACTTCTTAAGAAGTTCTTATAGTGTCTGAATAGATTTCAGTTAGAAACAGTGGACTGTGCGTGAACAGCACACGTACAATCCCAATACTGTTTGAAATCTAATCACAGAGAGAGAGACCCGACTTAAATGTTCCTGGTGAATCACCGGATTCCCCCTCAGTCTGTGTGAAGAGAGCCGTCTGACATCAAGCTGACTCGTCTCTGAGAGCTGTCAGTCACACAGATCTCTTCCTACGAGGAGGGAAACAGAGACCGACCGCAACACACAAGTCTATGTGTTCATTAGTGAGTGAGTGAGTGAGTGAGTGAGTGAGTGAGAGAGAGGTGAAGGAGTGAGGGACAGCGCCCCAGTTACACCTCCCCCTGCCTCTTCCTTATCAATAATGAACAAAGGTAAGAAGACCCCTGGTGGCAGATCACTGTGGACTATTGCTCTCTGTATGTGTGTGTGTGTGTGTGTGTGTGTTGTGTTGAGTTTGGATTATGCCAATGTGAGCCGGTTTGCACAGTACAATTATAAATGTATTATCTGTTGAGAAGCATAGGGATTGAAAGCTATTCAAGGGTATTCATCATAGCTATGCTCTATGACAAAGGGCACAAACACACACACACACACACACACACACACCGCACAACAATATACACACATACAGTCTGTGTTGTGTTTGTCGTTCTGTTTTGCTTTTGCTCTCTCCCACACCAAAGACGAAAATACTACTTTGTAATAAAAGTCACATTTGCAAATATATCAGTGTCTAACTGAAGCATAAAGCAGAACAATCCACGATCCTTCAACTGCGGCTGGTAGAGTCAAGGTTCATCACTGCTTTGTGTCACTTTTTATGGTGAGTGAAAGAAGCTTCTGAGATTTACTGTGTGATCTGAAGAATCCAGTCTGACATCTGGTGGCCACAGCTTGATATGACAACAACAGTGGTTCTCCACTGCATGTTACTGGTTTTACATCACTAATGTATTCATCTGTACGCAGCATTTGAATTTGTTTGAGGTCAGTTATATTCAGACACTTTTACTGGTACCTTGCTCATGTTTCTAAGTTCTTTAATTTATTTTCCCCATCTGTGAAATTTTAAAAAAAAATATACACTACTCACAAAAAGTTAGGGATATTCAGCTTTCGGGTGAAATTTCAGGATGAACCTAAAATGCACTAT
>JAUMHL010000012.1:16371029-16404537 GCA_032362345.1 Sandelia bainsii | reverse complement strand
ACTTTCATGATATAATATCACTGTAGTGTGAACTTTTTACGTTTTCCATAAATTTCACCCGAAAGCCAAATATCCCTCACTTTTTGTGAGTAGTGTATATATTAATAGCTTACAAAAATGATCCGAGCAAAACTTTTCTTACTCTTAAAGATTAGCCAGACTTGCCTTTCAGGGCTTCCATACATCCTATTTAAATTAAATATTGCATTTTTAATGTTTTTGTGCATAAAAATCTGATATATAGACTCTTGCTTAAAATAGAGAATCCAGCTATTTCTTTTTGGTTATCTGCCGACACATATACATCAATAATGATCTATCTGCTACATGTAAGCTAATACCGGTCATTAGATCAGTGTGACCACTCTATGCACGCTAATTTTTTGGGGGGGACTTAAAACAGCACTCCAACAGTTGAGCTTTACATTTCTATAACACTGTTTGATTTTTGTGCACAGTTAAAACAAAAAAAAAGGATAAAAATTGAAGAAGCAGGACCACAGAGATTAATGGTTTTATTCCCTGCCTACGTTACCCACAATGCAACTCAAGTATGAACAGAGATAGTTGAGATTTCACATTTTATACCAGTACCATCTTATTGTAGCCAAACTCACTGATATTTCTCATTTTTAACCACAGTATCTTGTTTAAGACACTGAAGTGTAAAATGGGCAGGATTTCCTTTAAATTGTGTTTGGATGTTTCCAATTTGAACACAATCAAAGGGAAAATGTGCCCGTTTTACACATGTGAGAGTGTCTGAGCCTAAACTGTAACTGAACACTACTTTTTATGGCAATTAATATCTAACAATGACCTGATCCTGCTCTGGTAGGTATGAGCATCAAATCAATCTAAAAAAGCCTCCACAAATATTTAAGTAATCCTGGCTTTCTGTCCCGTTTTATCAAATCAAACATCTTTTCTCTGCTTTAACAGAATGAAAGGCCATAAAGAGACAATTTATTTCATGGCATCACTGAAAGTGCATCACTCAGGTGTACGCTACGAGAAAAGATGAGGTAAAAATCACTGCTTATAACTGCAAGTGTGCAAGTTGTGCTTCAGTTTGTGTACTGACTTCTGCTTGCATCCACCTCTCCCTCTGGTTTTCTAGCTGTGTCTCTCTGATGCGTGTTCTGATCTCTCAGCCTGAATTCAATAAGACAACCCCAAACACACACACACACACACACACACAGTAATATGCCTCTGAAGTGTTGCATCGATGCACCCTGAGGTAACACAATACTTTTATAGCTAATATTTTCCTTCAGTAAGCCATTAAAGGTTTAGTGGAAAAGGGAGTGGCTTTATGACTGTGCACTAAGTGCTCGATAACTGTGAATTATAATAGAGAAAGAGAACTGGTGGTTACGGGGATGGGGACTGGTAGGCACCAGTGGGATGCTAATGCTACCAAAACAAGCAGCTCAGTAACGAGGCATGTTGTAAAGTACGTGTAGCTACAGCAAGTATTTAAATACTTATGGAAATGTGAGTGTGTGAGAGACAGAGGCATAAGTTATGGCTCGTGTCATCTCACAGAGTAAGAGGAGACAGATGAGAAGGATCAGAGGAGAGACTGTAAAGAAGAATGTCTTTACACTATCTTTAGTTACATGTTTATGAGCAATAGTTTTGTGTTACATTCCTCATCACAGCGACGACTATCGTGCGCAAGTTTGCAGCAGACAACCATTCGTGTCCTGTGTGTGTGAACTTGGAAGCATCTGGTTTGTGTGTTAAGGTGTGCGTGTGTGTCGACAGATGTAAGTAATGACAGTAAGTGAGTTTAACTATTTTGGCTGGATTAGTACACTGACTGAATTCAGTTGTTATAAATGCACATTTAGATTTTTTTTGTACATGTTAAACTCAGATTTAAGGTGACTTCCTTCATTCTAGCATCAAAGTCTGCACATGCATAATTGAAAACATACCTATTAATGTGTTCCTAATAAGGAGGCAGTTACACGTTCATATAATCTAATGTGAGTTCAGTCAGGTTTTGTATTATATTCTCAATAAATCAATATGGGTCTTCGCCATGGGATATTTTATGATAACTCCAAAATGACTGACAGCACCAAAATGACTCTGAAGTATGTGCAGCTAACAGACTTGTGTCTGCTTGTGTGAGTGGGAGTTTTACATTATCCCTACTATTAAATTCTAGGCAAACTCTGACAGAAGATAAAGTGGTGTAAACTGTGCCACAGGCGCTGGAAGGGTTTATTGGTTTGATTCTTGCTAAAGTTAAAGTCTCAAACTGACAACTCCCCTTCTCTGTTTCCAAATCTCTGTTGGTCTCCTACGACATCACACGCTATTGTTCCAACAAACTAGCTGAGAGCAGCCTACAGCCGGGCCACTTACACTCACACCATTCAAACGATCTACTGGAAATGAGTTCACCACTTAGGTTTCTACTCAACAGCAGCTCATGGAAGTGATACCACAACAATACTAATCATAGAAATGTGAGATTTTGTCTGCAAAGCTTCAGTTTCTGTGCACATGTACTCAGTGTTTTGGTGAATACTCGAGGGTAGTACGTGTGTGAGTGAGCCTGCAAACACGCCAGCCACTGTTCTGCATCGAAGCAGAGGGCTTTGTGTGCGATAGAGGGAAAGTGCAACTACCCATTGGTTTGCAGTGACATAGATGCTGATGTGAGTCAATGAGCTACAGGCTGCAGAATATACGACCAGACTCATACTGTGTTGTACTGTGACGTTCTTTGCAGTCCAGTAATTACTGTATGTTGTAAATGTTTTCAGGTCTACCCTCCCTCCACATATACTTTTATTTCCGTCTTTAATTCTGCACCTCTCATTTCCCAATAATCCTTTTAACAAATCTCAGAGCACAAGTGTGAACTTGTTGCGTGCAGCTAAGGGTTGTGCATATAAGTGCGATAACAGCAGCAGCACTGACAAACAATCAATTTTCAATTTCTTTTCCTCCTCAGAAAGAGCAAGTCAAACCACTTTCTCAATACAAAGACTGGCAAAGATCATTCATGAAACAGTGTGTTGATTCCATGTGAGGTGACTTTCAGATGTGCAGGTTTCTAAGCGTGTTTACTGTACACAGTTCAGTTCTAGTTAAATACAGACTGTGTTTACATGATCATAAGTAACCTGGCTACAATCAGCTTCCTCATATCAGCAGATTTCTTAACTGTCAGGTGAAGAAACCTGCAGGGTAAAGCATCAGAGAAACCTGATTTCCCCTCCTGGAGAATTCCAATTTCTCTGACAGGCATACACAAACACATGCGGAAGTGTTGGAGTAGAGTAGTTGGATCAAGTCTGTCTAAAGTCAGGCTGAAACAGAAACATCTAGAAGTCTAAATAAGTTGGTTTCTATCATGTATTTTTTGAAATGTGACAGTTTGTGCTGTGACCTGATTTGACACAGAAGAAACAAAAATAAAATCCAGGAAGCAGCATCTTCTACTACCATACAGTTTAAATCTGTTAGCCATGGTGGATGTATACATGGATGGACCAGGTTACTACACTGCCCCAACAACCCAGGTAACCTGATTTCTCTGAGGAGCCGGTATGTAAATACACTGACACTCCACTCTTTCTACAGAGTCTCTGTCTTGCCTGACATCTAGGAACGTCAATGTCAACCACAGGTACCTGATAAGATCAGTTTTGCATGTGCAGTAAATGAAGCAAACAGAAACAGCATCTACATTTTTATAATTTTCTCACCTCCAGTACGTCTTCAGTTCGTCCATCGTCTACTACTGTAAATGTTTTTCCTTTTCTTTTACCACGTTTGCTCAATTTCTTAATTACCACTGTTCCTCCCCTTCCTCCTTCTCCTCTACCCCCAAAGCAAATAGCATGTTCACACTAAGATTAGACAGTACCGACTTTAAATGTCCAAATATTTGAGCAAATAATCTCTGTGTTTCAAATGTACCAGCGATACTCTGTGCATATTAACCATAGCTTTGGATAGAGTCTTGATAATGAGCAGCCAGGAGGAAATTAGCCTGAATTCATACTTGGTTGCCGAGGCAGTGTCATAGCAATAGATGAATCCCCATGGTAACAACCATAATGTGCCATGATTTCTCCATGGCAACCACAAAAACTGTGAGAGTTCTGCTGGGTGAACCACTCCAGGCTTTGGAAAGATGGTTTGGCATGACCACGATAATGCCTTAATCAACAGAGCAATAGGTTTGTGTCTGTCTCAATATGTTTATCTCACACACAGACTGTTGAGGTGGACGACGTCCTCAGTAGGGTTTTCACTTCTTCATAGGACAATATATTATATATTTATTATTATTTATTATTTATTATTATATTCGGGTCAGATCAGGTCTGGTTGTGTTCACGCCCTCGTGAAGTTGAGTGTCCCTTTTCTGAAAATGAATTTATTTACGTCAGCTTCAGGTTGGCTTTCCAGTCCGTTTTGGTTGGTTCCAAAGCTTTGGATCCATTAAGACCTCTACTTTGAATATTTTAGACCCAGGATATATAGCGCCTGGCCGAAAATGTAACAACTCTGCCAAAACTGCAGAAGGTTTTGCCAAAGTCTTTATCGCTATTGAAAAAAACGTGGCTGGCTGTAGATCACCAGCATGTGTTTTTAAATGTGGTTGCTAATAGCACACAGTTGTACTGAATGTCAAAGAGGTCACAATACTGCTTCTTTTTCTGATGCCAAGTCACTTTACACCTGTTTGAATCTAGTTATTCTAAGCAAAGAGGAGCCTTCTCAGATTCAAATCATGGCTGGACTGAAGTCTTGGAGCAGTGCACGGCTCCAAAATGCTCGCTAGAGTTACACAGTTTTATGCAAAGCACAATCACACAGACCAAAAATGATCACACCATCACAAGAGAAATACACCAAACGCTTCTCAGGGACAGAGAATTTGTTAAAAACACTTGCGTTTGCTAGAGTTGTCACCAAACATGCAAATCTTACTGGTTTGTCTGGGAACAAGGAAGGTGGGAGACTGGAACTGGGGGAGTGAAGTTCTCAGAAGCATAAGTCAGACAAGTAGGCAATCTGAACTGTTGGATCTGTAGGGACTCTGACTCTGACCTTTTTAGGCCGACTGGCTGCTAGACAGAAATGATCGATCCATGTTAAAGTGAAGAAAGAGTCAGATTCTGATCAGCTATATTTTAGCCCATATTGATACTTGATAAAATGTTTTAAATGCCCAGATTGGCTTTGCTCCCCATACTTAGGATCTTGGCAAAGAGACTCATATTCACACAAGAGGAGGAATCCGTCACACGCACACACACACACGACTATTGACAAAGAGCAGACACACAAACACCAGTCACAAAGAGACAGACTTTCCATCCTCCCTTGATTTACAATCCATCTTTGTCTCGGGCCCCGGCGCACTCACACAATGCTAATTGGCAGTAAAAAGGACACAGTCCCACGCCTAAAATGGTCTCATTGCCAACCCCGTGAGCTGCACGGTGGCAGGAACAGAGCTGGAAAGTTGGATCCTGATACACTTTCTTCCCCTGCACCTACATGTTCATTATTTCATCAGAAAGTCTTCTATCTTTGAAGCCTCCAGCAGCTTCATGTTTAGGCCTCTTTGCCAACTACAATAAAACATACAATGCTTACACTTTGTGTCTTTGTGGCCTGGTACCATCTGTTTATTCAGCTGAAGATTCACTGTTTTTAATTCCAGATAAGAAGCTGTGGGTCTGGTTTACTGGTGTTTAATCTGGCATTTTTAAACCATTAGTTAACCAACTTGGTGCAAGTGGTGTAATGTTACTGCAAAGTCCATCTGCCTTAATGGTTTTTCTATGTATCTACTATTTTATTGTTTTTTTTTCCTTTAGAGTGAAAACACAGGAAGGATCTGTAACATATAGAGTTATAGCCATAGTTATAGCTGTGATGGTGGCTCAGGTGACTGATACAGCGCTATAATGACACTGTTGGCATATTTTTATGTTGGGTCACATCCGACAACACGACAACCACACGTTAAAACAGCGAGGTGGAGACATTCAGCATGTAAACAGTGGTTACCCATAACAAATGTATTCAAAGGCAAACATAAAACTGGAACCACAACATGTCAGAAGCATTTGAAACGATAAAGTGGACGATAGAGCGAGAATGAGGATGATTGACGAGGGCAGGTCTTGCAAAGAGTAAGAAGAATAAAGATCCTCATCACATACCAGATCAAACTGTATTTGTTTTAATAGAATCACTACAAACAACAGGATTCTGAGCAGTATTACATTTTTAAAAAGTTTCTAGTGGTGGTAAGTAACTACGTATGTAAGCACTACTACATTTAGGTGACTGTACTTTAAGTATTTTCATTGCATGCTACTATAAACTTCTACTGCACTGTAGTTCATGGATAAACATTGGACTTGACAGCTTTACAGATTACTTTACAGATTAAGGTTAACATCCTACCCCATATCTACCTGTATCACACCTAAAGTTATTTGAAGTTGTCACTTCTCGTCTGTAGTAATTACACTCAGGCAGGTTCCTGGAACGTGACCCTCATCATGGAGACCATTCATGTAAAACATTGAGCCACATCACCCCCACGTTCAGCCCAGTGACGAGAGTCGACTGTTGCACATTAACCCATTCAGATATAACACAAGCACAGAATACATCCCTCTATAAGAGACTCTGGTGTCACTCAGTGCTATGACCCCACATAAAGTGTTAGAGTGTGTGTATATTCTCAGTCATTACACACTGGTCCTCATTCATCCATTTGTGTATCCATTCTTTCTCTCTTTGGAGGTGGACTGGATTTGTTCAGTCATGGTACTGATAACCTCCAAATGTTAAAGTCATTCTAAAAATATAACAGTGTCTCACTAGAATACAGTTGTTTCCTATTTTGAATAACATAGTATTACTGTGATCAATTGTTTGAATTTGCATATGTTTTTATTATGTTTGCATCACTACATTTTTTCTGTTGTAGCGAGGTTTGCTTACAGCCGCAGATGTAAATGAGCAGAGCTGCAGTTCAACAGATTTGCATAAAGTGCTGCTATCGGGATGTGTTGAGCGTCTGACAGGTAAAGCGACGGTCAGGTAATAAGACTTATGAAAACAGAACAAAACACACATGAAATGTTTCCACTCACTTCCACACGCAGATTTGTTAGTGTCTGACAGTCGGGAAGGAGCATAAATCTCACAACACAATTACTGAGCGTCCACTGGAGATCGGTCAGCGAACATTACCTACAGCAACATGTTCTTCAGGTGTTTATATGCTGCGACATTTGCTCTCATAAGGCAAAAAAAAAGTCAGCACAGAGTTTGGGTGAGATCCTGGATGGAGAGACAACTGAATGTAAAAGCATTTTTCCACTGCGTGGTACCAGCTCTACTCCACTCAACTCTACTCTAAGTGACTTAAAACACAACATGTTTGCTAACATTTAATTGTTTAATTGTAACTGTGATCTTTCCCTAACCTTAACTCAAGTACTTTTGGCACCTAAAACTAAACACAGACACGACTGTGCATGCAAATCTCATTCTCTGCTATAACAGCCGTGCACTTTGTGTGTCTGTAATGCACCCAGACCTCCTCCCAGTGAGTCCAGAATGGTGTATCGTTAACTTAATAGAAAGTGATCATGTTTTACCATCACAACTGGGAAACCAGTTCATAGTAATATAAAAATATTCATTTCTATTTTCTTCCATTTTACTGGTGAAAATCATCTGTGCTGTAAATGAGTAAATGAGGACAAACAGTGTGACTTAAATAAAGCTGCAAATCCTGCACCCAGACACACACACACACACAATATACAATACAGTGTGTGATGTAATTGAAACATAATTAAAAGCGCTGCCCCAACAGCCGTGTTGACCAAATAACTCAGTGACTTGACATAACCTCACAACACCACTGAAGTCATGTTTACTCAGTTCATTACAATACCCTGCACTGAAAGCCAGTGTGAGTGAACCAGTAAACACACTCCCCCCTCCCTCTGTGCAGCAAACTGAGTCAGCTGAACTCGACTTTTCTCATTACAGTCACAGGGACAATGAAAAGGTTCATGTAATACACCACAAATTAATGCCAACAGGATAATGATCAAGCTGACGAGGCTAAGCTTCAATGGTCTCATGACCTTCCTCAGTTATTAATAAGTGCATTATAAAACTAACACAAAACTGTGAAAAATACATATCATAGTTTCCCAGAACTCAAAGTGAGCTATGAGCAATACTCCCAAACCCAAGGACATTAACATCACCAGGTGGGGTTACTACACACGGAGCTCTGCAGGTTCCAGGTGTAGTGTCCGTTTACTTTTGACAAGGACATGGGTGGAGTCTCACTGTGTTTGCTCTGCCACAATAAACCTCCTGCACAGCGTCCTAACTTGTAGTTATTCCCACTACTACTGATAAACTGAACTGTCGTCCATTTCCTTTTACAATCTGTGATCAACCATTAATGGAGAGATGGGAGTAACCTCAGACAGGTAGGCGCACAAACATGCCGAGATACACACACAGATAGCACGGTAGTATCAGTTTGGTATCAGTATGGTTTTTTTTATGAGTAATCAGAACAAAACTCTGCAAATGATTTCTGAATGCAATATTTCACTGAAGCAATACACAAAACGAATGATGTCAAAAAGAAGGACAAGCAAAAGCCTGCAGGTTAAAACCACACGTTCGCACGTCCTTTTCTTACTTGCTGACGAGATAGAACTGTTTTCTAATACACATTTCCCAACTTTAATTCCCTACTTTCACTTGACTCGAAGTAGATCCCTCTCACAAAGTCACTTTCACAATTCAAATGTGTCATCCTCAGCTGCAGCAGGAGACCAAGATGGGTCAAGGTTCAATTTTTATTAATCCATAAAACTGTGGACATTACACCTTTCCTGTGATTACAAAACACAAGATATGTGTATAACTTACTATGTTACAAATTATGTTTATTTGAATTGGTTTTCTTTGGCTTCATGTAGGTTTCTATCTCCATTCTGCTCTGTGCATTATAAAACTAAGGCTGCAGACTGTTGAAACATGCTCGAGTTGTGGAAACCGTCATCAATCTTAATCATTCAAAAATTCAATCAAATATCAGAAAATAGAGAAATTCTAAGCAAAATTTCCCAGAATCCAAGTTCACATTTTCAATATGCTTGTTTTGGTCGTTCAAAACCAAAACATGCAAAAAGGAAAGAGGGATGGATTATCTGGCTCAAAGTTGCAACCAGCAATAATGCAACTTTAATAAAGTAAAAACAAAAATAACGAAGATTTTCTAGATAACACTAAAGTTTAAACAGTTTCTGGAGATACAGAAATGAACTGAAATCAATGGCTGACTAGAAGGACAGGGGGGGGAAATCATCCAGAAATCTATTAAATTGGCCAATGGCCCATTGACTCTGTCAAAATACACCTTTTTGCATCTATAAATAAATACATTTTCCATGGTTGACTGGCAGCAGCATTGTGTATGTGCAGTCTATTGTGTGTCCAGAGCAGATTAAAGGTGTAATTTAAGCAATTTGTGCAGCAGAAAGTGAAAGTTTGCAGCTCACTTACATTTAGACACAAACCGTGAACTAATGGGTAGAATTTTAATATCACAACAACGTACACCTGGTTTCCCCTGTATTTACCTGAGAGAACATATAGACACACACACCTGTAATGCGTTACGTTGCTGTTGTTGGTCCGTTTTTTTCCGTCCTTTTCACAGCAGAGGAAAATAAAACTAAAAGCTGAGAGTGAGGAACAAACTCACAAAGTACACCAAAGCAGATCCGCAGATACATGCTGTCATGAAACGTTTTAAACAGCAGGATAAGTAAAAGTCCGCTTACCTGTTCTTCGCGGTCACCTGTGGCGGAAGAAGCCATGTTGAAGAAGTTCGTGAACGGTGCAGCTGCTCCGGTTCTCAGGTAAGTTCACTCACAGGAGCCGAGGAGCAGAAAGGAGCCAAATCTTCAGTGGAAAAGTCGCCGTTAAACCGCACAGGAGAGCCGTGACACCCGTTTCCAGCTTCACCCCCTGAATTAACTGAAGGACTGGTGCGTTCACGGGTCCCGAAGAAGGCGGCAGCCCCGGGAAAAGCGTCGGTTAACGCCAGGTGGAGCGGGGGAGTATCCAGCTGCAGCCCCGGAGCCAATGTCTGTGAAACACCGAGGAACAGCACCACAAGGGGTCAGCATTTCCCGGTTTACTACAGGAAACATATACAAGTCACACAAACTTAAAATGAATAACTTATACTAATGCAACATGGAGTCAAGGTCAGTCACGTTATTCTCTTTAATTTATGTAAATCAGTTTCACATAAAAAAACAAAAAACAGTTTGTGTTTATTTCTAATACAAACTGAGCCACAGCAGCTCAACAGTTGTAATGTACATGTGTGTCATTTTCATATCCCAGAAACTAATTTGGTGACTAACGGCTGGTTTGTGTGCAAGACATTTTTTGAAGTTTTGATTTACTCCATTACTGTGTTTCATTTTATTTTGAGCACTAGAAATAATTGTCTTTATTTAGCAATGCTTTGTTTTATTTCCTAATTATTTCCTTCTCTATAAGAAAAGATTGGTGTGTTGTGGTGGTAAAAGTAACTTCTAACACAGTAATGCGAGTTTAGTGAATTGTGCAGTATTTATTAACAGAAGAAAGCATGTGAAAGGATTTGAAATATATGTTTATTAATTTATTAGTAGGAGCCTTATTCCTCTTCTGTTGCAAAAAAATTATGGCATTATGCAAGATAAACGTAGAGTAAGGAGGTTTTTGGAGACTACTCTTGAAACAGAGCCGATTTTTCTGCTAAAAACATACAAGATGCCACAATCTCTACCTCATATTCTGTATTTGAAAAAACTTTACATTATTGTTTTCATATGTTCACTTGTTTGTTGCAGTTAATATACCGTGTAAATTAAAAGCTTTTCCACTTTAATTTGGATTTTTGGAAATCTGTTCAAGTTATGTTTCCAAAACCACTGCTAGATAAGTCAAATAAAGTCATGAGAAACAACGGAACATTTGTGTTGATTTTAAGTTGATAAAACTATGAATATAAAATTTATTACAAGCCAAAAATTTTAATCTCTGCTGTTCTAGACTCTTAATTCAGTGCTGTGGAGAAGCCCCTTTTGGTAGCAGTTCCAGCTTCAGATCTTCTCACACCTGGATTTCAGCAGTTTCAAGCTCTGTCAGACTGGATGGTCGACTGAACTGTCATCTCCAGGCCTCCCCACAGATGTTCTATGGGGTTTAAGGACAGAAGCTCAGAGACTCAGGTCATCATCGTGCTGAAAGGTGAACCATCACCCCATTCTCAGGTTTCTGGATACAGTACACAGGTGTGACTTCCCAAACTATGCCCAATCAATTCATGTCATCACAGTTGGACTCCAGTCAACTTCTGGATAACTAGAGATTCATCTGGCCACAGTTTGGATTATTGAGTGTAGTTACATGGACAAAGAGGCAACTTTATCAATTTAAATCTAACACAAAATGCAGGGAGGAAGAGCGACTCCAGCCCTCTATTAATGCATCAAGGCACTGTCAAGCTGTTTGCTCCTGGGATTAATAAAGTTCTTTCAATCTTCAATGATTTAATACAGCAGCAATTTAAACCATCAGTTCCTACCATGTGACACTTGAGGGCAGTGTTGACTCACTAGTTTTCTGTAGTTGGACCTCGTGAAAGGACCAATTTAGACCATGTTCAGATTCAGCTTAATGCTTCCACAAATGTTCAGCAGAGGCAAACCCAGACCATGTGGGACGTAGTTCTAAAGTATACAACGTGAATGGAAATAGACAATGACAAAGTTTCACTGTCATCAGATTCATAATACCTCCATTAACTGGTTCTATACAAGTGTAACTTTCTACAATGTAAAATTTACTAATCTTCTCAGTCATTTCACCACCAGCACTAAAATGCATTTCAACAACTTTAGTGCATTGAAAGTATTTAAGTCAGACCTCGTGCACCCAACTCTAACTCAGCTCCCAGAATTTAACTCGAACAGTCAAAGGATGATTCACTCAGGTTGAAGCCAAGAAGTCTGTCCAGCTAACCCCCAAGCTGCACTGCAGTGTTCAGCAGGACGATGATCTTAACAGAACCTCATTGTCTCGGGTTACTCAGGTCCCAACAATGTTTGTTATCCTCAGAGCCAAAACGGCAGATCCAACTTTAGATGTTTAAAAAGGCCACTGCACAAGACGTTCATTCATTAATGTTTTAATCAGACTCCAGAAAGAGGTACAACCAAAGTGGAGGACTTGATGGTGTTGGTTCATTTCATTTATTGGATGTTAGCATACAGTTGGTCGAGCTGTGGCTGGAAGAGGGCTTTCAGCTCAGCCCTCTTGGCCTTCAGCGTTGGAGTTAACAGACCATTCTCGATGCTGAACAGCTCTGGGTGGAGGTACACATCTTTCACCTGTATCAGGTAGGAACAAGAGGAAAGAGTGCAAACTGCTATGAAGCATGTTGATACGTTACATAATGTGATGAGGATTTAAGTTTGTAAGAAGACTCAAGGGATATCTGCAGCCTTTTAATTTTCCACTAGGACTTGTTGGAAACTGTTTATTTTGACCACTAGAGGGGGGAAATGAGTCAGGCTTTGTAAAATGTAGCACCAAAAATCTGTGCTTAAACAGCGACCTGAACTTTAATTGAGTTACCATCACTAATTTTGACAGTTTGACAACTACTTTTACAAAGGTTCAGTTCAACTGTCTGATTTGATCCATTTAAAATTGTATAAGATACATGTATTTTGCGATAATAGCTGATGTGCATATACATTACCTGTTCAAAGGACTTGAGCCCTGCGTCTTTGCCCAATTTGGTCATATCTGAAAGAACGGCCTTCTTGATTTTCTGTAAGGGAAATCAATCACTGTTAGAAGCATTCCAGTAATGATGTAATTTGATTCACAGCAAGCATGCAACACTAGTCAAACTGGTTTCTTGTGGCGTTAATGATCAGGTTTACTGCCTTTAACACTCATGTTTTATGCGACCTCAGTTTGTTCAAGCTGAGAGAAGAAAAAGGTCCAAACAGAAACATTACTGTGTTTTTGCAGAGTTCTTCAATGGAGCCTTGGCATCCCAGGGTTTTGGCCAAACCTGGCAGGACCTCAGGATCAGGGACCACAATGGCAACCAGGCAGGACTTCAGACAGCAAAGAGAAGTGTAATTATCAGAGGTGTGTATTGTATGTGATGTAAAGGCAGACTGCAGAGATACTGCGTTTACCTGTAGACTGTCTCCATGCACAAATACTTGGGCCACAGGTCCACTGTGTACATACACATTCTCAATCTTCTCCGGCGCTATGTACTCCCCTTGAGCCAGCTTGAAGATGTTCTTCTTCCGGTCGATAATCTTCAGAACCCCACTCTGTTCACAAAACAGTGAAATTGGATAAATAACTTGGACGACTTTGTATCTTTGCAGGATGATAAGCAAACCATGTTTCTACTTGATATATCGAGCAGCATTTGTGAAACGGAGCACCTTTGAATAAATTGTTTGCCTCATTGTGCTTTTGTTCTGTTAAGAGCATAGTGTGAGAGTAAGTAATCCGTGTTACAGGATTTCTCAGTTAAACTCTTTGATTCCATGTTAAAGACATTTCTTCTTCTAGCACTTAATGCCATTATGATCTTAGGGCTCCATCCACATCACCACACATCTGGAGTGATGTACTTAGTGGTAAAATGTTGAGTTGTTTGACTTCCTACATGCAAGTGTAGTGGTAGAGGGGAAAACATTCTTGTTAATCATTTTCATCTGGGTTTTGATTCTTACCGGAAGCCATTTTCCAATGTCCCCAGTGTGGAGCCAACTGTCTTTATCCAAGGCCTCTGCAGTCTTCTCAGGGTCTTTCAAGTACCCCTTGAACACATTTGTACCCTTTATGCAGACCTAGAAGAGAAATAATGAGACAAGCAGGCCTAAGCATTATATAATACTAAAGCTGCATTGGTTTACTCTATGGGGCTGCGATCTGCACACATGCAAACAGATAATTCAGCAGACTTGTAAAGGCCCCAGAGCCACAAAATGTAAACCAATATAGGCCAACACAATCAGCTGTAGCCCCCCATTTAATGTTAACTCACTGACTCCTTGCCAACATACATCCCATCTACAGCC
The DNA here is from genome assembly GCA_032362345.1 of Sandelia bainsii. Taxonomy (NCBI): domain Eukaryota; kingdom Metazoa; phylum Chordata; class Actinopteri; order Anabantiformes; family Anabantidae; genus Sandelia; species Sandelia bainsii. The sequence continues at coordinate 16,390,312 of JAUMHL010000012.1, read as the reverse complement.
TCAAGTCATGGGAACTGTAGTACTGCATCAGCTTTACATTTTAAGATCTAGAGTGATGGGTACAAAACACTGCAAATATCCCCCATCATTCTTACTCTGGTTACTGCAGATAACACTGAACATGTTATATCCAATTTTCAATTTAACTGATCAGATTGTTCCCCATACTTAATATTCCAAACTCCAGTTGAATTCTCAACTTACCTCCCCTTCACCATTCGAAGCGAAGTAGTTCATTTCTTCAACATCCACCAACTTCACAAAATTACAAGGCAAAGGCACGCCAACATGCCCTGTGAACAAAAGTCATGCAAATTATTGCAGGAGGTTTTCTTAAATTGCTAATTTCCCCAACTTTGTTTTTGGCTTCAGTCACATATTTTAGGTCCCTCTTAAAAGCCAGCATGACCAGACTCGTGACACTCCAGCTCACTTACCTGAGGTGGCATCTCCTGGCATGGTGAAGGTGCAGCCGGCTGTGCTCTCCGTCTGACCATATGCCTCAAAGATCTAAGAGCACCAACAAATCAGAGCAGGGTGACTGGGTAAACGTGACACACCATGAAGCAATCAGTGCCTGCCACACACACACACACACTTGTTTGGGGATCAGAGATTGCACAAGTGCTACTATCACTTTGTTGTTGTAGAGTTTACTGGCGTTCAAACTCTGTACATGACTGCTTTGGAAAATGAATCAATGAAAATTCCCTCTGGGATTAATAAAATTTTGAATTGTGAATGAAATTTAGTTGAGATCAATCAGTGATTTTCTGAACTTTAACTGAAGCTCATATAAACATCCTCCTCCAACAGCTTTTTTGTGCAAGAGATAATCCGTGTTGTGGACAGTTTAAACACTTCTCTGTAGTGTCCATTACCTGGCAACCCAGAGCAGCCCGGAGGAAGTTGAGAACAGAGGGAGATATGGGAGCTGCTCCAGTCACCATGACCCGCACACGGCCCCCCAGAGACTCCTAAAGTCACAATAAGTTGAGGTTAAGCACATTTACAGTCAGTGACTTGCTGTAACTGAGTCTGCATCTGTTTGAGCAGATCAGTACCTGGACTTTGTGGAAGATGAGCTTATCCCATATGCTGTTTTTCCTGATGATGCCCTCCTTCACTTCAGCACATTTCCTCTCCACAGCAACGTTCAGCAGCCATTTCTTGAAAGGTGACTCAGCTCCACTCTGAACCTAGTATTAAAAAAAATAAAATTATCTGCACTAAAATGAAGAAACTCTAAGAGCAGAATGAGAGGGGCTGTGTGTGCGCGCGTGTCCACCAACTTTGTCGTAGACACGGTTGAGAAGTCGAGGCACTACTGGGAAGATGGTGGGCTGCAGGGTTTTCATATCATCTGGAAGCAGTCTGATGTCACCCTGGAAGAATCCCACCCTAGCCCCACAGCTGTATACCACCGTCTGCAGGAAGCAGATGAAAAGTCATTTAAAAACAGTGATTCTCAGTCCTGTAGATACAAGCATCATAAACATGCTTTATAATAGGATGATGTGTTTACCTGTACTACCCTCTCAAACATGTGAGCTAGAGGCAGGAATGAAATGCTGACATCCTCTGTAGATGGAACAACTGATGTCTGTTGGTTACAGAGGCTCTATTAGCAGCCGTTTTACAGAAATCATATACAGCCAGATTACATCAAGTTCATACTACAGGTACTGAAGATGGTGTAAGGGTTCATTTCTGTACTGCACCACTTAATCACATGTACCTCAAAGGTTCTGAGGACACCTGCAGCATCAGACACCACATTCTCATGGGTCAACATGGCTCCTTTGGGGTTTCCTGAAAGAAAGACAAACCTTTTAAACAAGTCTCTTTTCAAGTCGTCTGTTGTAGAAGTAGAACATCAGATACATAGTAAATGATCATATCCATAAATGTTGTGGTGAACATCAGGTAACAAGAGCATCTACAGCTGTGAAAAGAAAGGGATCTTCAAGAATTAGAGTAATCCTCTGGTAAACATGGATGTTTGTACAAGATGTGATGACAAGCTGGCAAATGGTCATTTCAGTCTAGAAAGTGGTCAGCAACAGTGTTCAAGATCTCCCATTACCCTGCAAATGAGAAATGCCAGAACAAGCAAAATAATCACCTGTAGTGCCACTGGTGAAGCAAACAATACAGAGGTCCTCTGGCTTTGGTGGCTGTTGGAACATGAAATCAGCACATCAGAACAGCATGCAGCTTGTCAAATTCAAAAATAATTCAACTTGATTTCACAAATGTCAGAAACTTACAATTGGCTTTTGAAGATTACTTTTCCCCAAAACCTGGAGGAAAACAAACATTTTCAATAATGCTAATACTTTATATAACTGTGCAGCAAGATCTTGAGCTAAACAAGAACAAGTCGTCAAAAATGAAGCCAGGAGAAAACAAGCACAGACTCATCAGTAACCTCTGTTTACCTCCACATCTTTCATGGCAACGATGTCTATGCCACACTTGGTTCCTCGCTCCACCAGCTCAGAGCTGAAAGGGTCCATGATGACGATGGTTTTGAGAACTGGGTTCTGACCTTTTTCTCGGTTCTGCAGCAGGGTTTCCGCTTTGCTTTGGTTGTCACAAATGACTGTAGAGAGCTCAGCTGCAGGAAAACAACAAAACAAACCATTTACCAATGATGGTGGCAAAAGTTATTGACAGAAGCACTGAATTAAATCCTATAGTCTACAATGTAATACACAAAAAAACAAACTTAAAAATAGATTGTAGTGATGTTTTGTGATAAGTTGAACTGAAAAAAAAAAAAGCAAAAGCAGCATGATTGAAGGAGCTGGTGTGATAAATAAGAGATTAAAGCACACTTGACAATGATCCCTGAAGGGACCGAGGAGTGAATGGGGTCATACCTGCTCTGTAATCAGTAGCATTAGAATGCAAGAGACGCTCCAATTACCTTGGTCGATAATGAACACAAGAGCCTCAGAGCCCAGAGTGTCATACAGGGGAACAGCTACCATGGAGTACGTGTAACAGGCCAGCTCAGCAATAATCCACTGGGAATAAAACCGTGAAACAAAATTACAGCACGGCAGAGCCAAACAAAATACCACTTTACCTTAAAAATAATTTCATTTACCTCAGGTCTGTTCTGAGCAAAAATGCCAATAAATGTGTCAGGGTTTGGCTTCAAGCCTTTATGAAGAAGGCCTGAGCCCAGGAGCTCTGCTCTGTCAGACACCTTTGTGCAGGGTAGAGGCCAGATGAGTCACAACAGTTAACCTACGCCATATTTCTTCAAGTCTTAATGCTCGGATGCAGTTTTACCTGTTTGTACTTAAGCCACTGGTACGGCCGTCCTGGTTTTCTGTAGCCCAAGCATGGTCCATTACCTGCAGATGAGGAAGAACTTGAATTGAGCAGTTTACATATTGGTAGTGTAAAGTCTGTTCTGTGAAGAGAGAAAGTAAAGAATCACCTGAAACTTTCAGACCCCTCTGAAAAACCTCATAGATGGTCTTGGCATCCTCATAGTAATACGATATCAGATTGTTGTTATCCTCAAGCAAAGCAGTCTTCCTTGCTCCATCCTGCAGACAAACATAAGCACAAACACTTCAATAATAAACTGTTCAGTACAGTATGCTATATTGTCTTTATGGAGTATACTAAAACTCCATAAATATGATCAATATAGTTTAAAGTAATACTAGCACACCCACATGCATTTAATAACTCTTACCTTGATACCCAGACTTTGGCGTTTGAGGTCAGCAGGGGCGCGGAGCGGGCTGGGCCGTGTGTTGAGGTAAAACAGGGTGGCAGCTGCCACAGCAAACAGGGAGATGATGGCCGGTGTCGGGAGAGGGGAGAAAAGCAAGTGGAAAACGAAGTCCATGGTGAAAAGTCTCCTGAGAAGCAAAACAAAAGGAGATTATCAGATTTACCCTGATAGCTTTCTGACTCAGGCTCTGATAACATACATAAAGATCTCTCTAAAACTACACCATATTTAAAGATATTCCAAGTTCCTTAACACCACTTAATATTGTCTCAATAACTTGAGGTCAAAGTCAACATGACTTGTGCAACAGTTTCGTTCGTACTGTACATGTCAGACATTTTACATCAGCAAAAAGTTGATGAAACTGATACAGCATAAGATAAAAGCACATCTGAAGGCATTCAATGCATTTTCTTCTTGGCATAAAAGATGTTGACCATTGCTACCTATTTGGTCATAACTGAACTCCACTGAGGTCAAGATCAAATATTTCATGAACACATTAAGACTCTTACAGGGAACAGGCTCTTCATAGCATTTGTATGTTCATTTAAGAGTACAGGTTACCAATAGCATGAACGATCTACATGTAGCTGGGGAAGGAACCCATGACAACACCATCTAGAACCTAGAAGGATCTCCTAGTGTATAACATCAGTGTTGTGGCACTAGTGTGTAAGGGGGTAGTGATGCCATGTGTTACGCTGGCTCTCCTACCTGCCGTTGGTCCTCTCAGGTGTTCCTCTCAGCTGCCAGCTGACGGGCAGGTGTGTGCACAGCAGATCCTCTTCCTCTGCACTGAAGGGTGACACATGGATAAGTCATAAAACTCTGTCCCATAGTTAAAGGAACCTTTGAACCTTGGCCCCCATCACTTTCACTGATAATAAAACATGAGCACAGATATCAAACTATCTGAGGTTGTGTCATAACATTACAATGTGGACTGTGCAGTTTATTAAGCAGTTTTTTTATTTTCAAAACTATCAGCTCCAATAAAATCAGGGATTTCAGAGCAGATAACACTTCATCTGAGGCAATTTTACAGATGAACAAGGTGCTGCAGCTGCTTAAAGATTCATATTTTAGAGTACAGGTGAATTTTCCACAAGAACATTTTACTTGGAATATGACAAAAACCTTCCAATGGAGCCTTCGACCTGCAGTAGAGCAGACGTAGTCCCTTTAAACTGCATAGCTCAGTTCCCACTTCCCACAAAGTGAAAGTCTCTTTCATTAAGGGGATAATGTTCAGGGTTTTTTTTTTTGTTCAAATTGTTGTGTTGACGCAACTAAAATCACGTGAAGTTTCACTAAAATTAAGACCAACTCATTTTAAAGTCTAAAAAGTTACCCAGCTGAGCCCAGGTTTCATGTTGCTGCTGGTTTGGCGAGTTAGCCAACAGGGTTAACATTAGCACACCAACACAACCCTTTAAATCAACCAACTTTAAGCAGGTAAGAAACACCTGTGCAGTAGATTGTGGGCCACCATTTTGTGTCTGTGTCATTTAGTGCTCAACACTAAATTTAGAAAACAGTGAGATTAAACCACCTAATCACACTGATAAAAGTAAGAATGCAACATGTGAACACACAGTGGACAGAAGTGATGATTAGATTTGAACATGTACTGCAAACCAACTCAGTAGCACTTGTTAGCTCTAAACATCCCAAATGTGGATGATATGTAGCTTGTGCTTCTGCACCGCTTGAATATATTTATTGGCAGTCACTTTAAACAAAATGAAGGTAGCTTCTTATTTTATCTTTTAAAAGTAACACAGTTGCACTTCAAGGCCTATAAAGCCTCAGTGATGTGTTCAAGACTTAAATTGTTTTAAAGTTGTTTCTAGTCCAATTATCTAAAGACAAAGTAAAGGACAGGTATATAGATCACACTTTCCCACTTCAAGCTTTACATATTCACTTAGCAAAGTGCAAACACTACAAAATTCCTAACAGGTTTTTGACTTTTCTGGAGTGATTTAAATGTAAAGGTTCATTAAGAGAAGCTTTGAAACGTTACCTGGTGGGATTAGCAGAGCAGTTCAGAGGCAAGCTGAGCAGGCATCCCCTGGAGGAAAACGCAGCTGAACCCAGCAACACCACTAAAGTACAATCTGCCCACCTGTGGTCATTAGCACCTTAAACTACACACAGGTGTGAGAGGCTCTCTGCACTAAGCAAGGCTCAGCCTGTCGACCTGATCTACTTTCTGCAGCCCTGCACAAGCGGCAAACACTCCCAGGAGATCTAAAACACAGTTTGAGTTTTTGCTGTGTTGACTTTTTTATTTGTCTTGATTAAATTAGCCCAGATTCTTTAAATAACACTCCCTGCAATCATTTCTGTCTGTGTGTTTGCTTGCAGGGGAAGTGCGTCGGTGTTAGAGATCAAATAACCAGATTATGATGAACTTTGACACTAGATTTATGATCAATAACAAACGTACACCACATGTGGCACCTTTGGAATTTACTGATCTATTGTTGATAAAATCTAATCACAGACTTATCTCACCAAATCTGTTTTAACGATATCAGATGAGCGTTACAAAATAAAATCAAAGAATAAACAGAAAACCGAAATTATTACTGTTATTTTAAAGAGTTCATTACATTTTTGCTGAACGTTTGTTGAGTAACAAATGTGAATCTGAGCTGCACCCATTAGATGATGAATCTGTCAGTAGCAAAACACCTGGCAATTAATCATTAAGCACATTTCTGTGTGTGCAAAATGAGCAAAACTGACAAATTCTAACATTTTGTTATTTGAGAAAACAATTCACATATTAGTCAATGGTGAAAATAGTTGCTTACTAGCACTTTGTGCAGTAATATCTCTGTTTTCTTACTTTTTAATTTTTCTGCTCAACTTAAACAGTACAGCATTACAATCAGAATATAAATTAATTTAACCTGTCCAGGACTCCAGCACTCCTGCGACCCTTACGATGACAAGTGGTTAAGATAATGGATGGATGGATGCATTGATTAATTTAATGGCAGCCCCAACACGATGCCCACTCTCTTTAACCTGACTCCCTTAAGCAAGGTTTCAATAATGTCTTTTTTGTTCCTTCTTGTTTTCTTCTTCTTCTTCTCACTCAAGTCTCAAATCAAATGCTGAAATATTCTCTATCACAGGACCTAAAAAAAACATGATCTTATCTCAAGCTCTGTGTGATATAAGCTCGTTCAATGATGCTGTGTAAGAGCAGAGTAACTTCTTTAATTAGAATCTATTTTAATGCTTTGTATGTGAAGGTGAAACAAGAACATACACTCTAACAACAGAAGACAATAGGATGTGATGGATGTAGCACTCTGTACCTCCCACTCTCCCGCACGTATTTACATTTTCTCCTCCCAAACCAACTGCCCAGCATCACCAGGGTAGTTGGGTATTTAAGTCCTGCAACATGAAGCAACTAATAGGATGAAGGTGATGTCGAAGGCGGCGTATTGTTGTGGCACGAGCCACATTTTGGTTCTTCAGCTCACACTTGCATTTGCTGCTGCTGTTGTCATTAATAACAGCACAAATGGGTCTCAACCTCAAAAGCTGCTCATTGGTTTCCAGGCTCCCTGGAACATGTCCTTCCCCTTCAGCGCCCTGCGGCTGGGCTCGGCCATGCAGATAGCCGTGGAGAAGGTAAACACAAATCCCTCCTTCCTGGGGAACTACAGTCTAGAATTTGTGTACACGGACACAGACTGTAATCCCAAAGTTTCCCTGGGAGGATTCATTCAGCAGGTGTGGAAGGAAAATGTGTCTGCGCTGTTTGGTCCAGCCTGTCCTGAAGAAGCCGAGGTATGATTCATGTGATGTGAGGTGTGTAAATAAGAAAATCCGTCACTGATTTGTTGATTTCTGTCTTCGGTTCACATCTCTATTATTCGTTGTAAGTTAAATCCATTGATAATCAGTTTTTGTTCAGAGCTGTTGATTCAACTGTATGAGCCTCTTCACGGATGAGCTTGTTTTTAGCTTTGTTTTTTTTATTATTTTGTGCAGGGAGGTTATCCTGTTTTTAAGCTTAGGCTCGTTGATGTACGGTAAATGAGGTGGACGCAGTAACAGAAACACCTGTCGGAAGATGATCACCTGGAGGTTGTGAGAGAAGGATTGTGTGTTTCTGCTCTGTCGCAGTAGTGGAAAGTAACAAAGCACGTTTTAAATGTCAGGTCTTTTATGTTACTTGACTACTTCTATTTTCAGATACTGTTACTCCATTACATTTCAGAGGCAAACATTGCACTTTTTACTCCACTAGATTTTTTTGACAGCTTTAGAAACTAGTGTGATATAATAGCATTTGGCAAATATTATTTGAGGTACTGTGTATTTGTTTATATTAACAACAGACATCATAACATATTACTTTGAATGCTTGTATTATCTAACATGACTGAGTACCATAAAATATACTGCAACATAAATGCTGCAAGAATAAAACTGGAAAAGAATGAATCTACATGATGAGTAATTTTACTTTTAAACATTGCTGCTTGCTTTTACTTAAGATTTAGTACCTTATTATTTTGAAATTGAATTTTTATACTGCATTCTGGCTTTTATTGAAGCAAAGGATCTGAATACTCCTCAGTTGAGTGCATTAACATACAATAAAAGCATATTTAGGCATGTGCTACAAACTATCTTAGGCTGTATAATGGTAATCAATAATAAAAAAAACAGAAATACAGTTTAAAAAAAATCTGCATTCATGAGACACATACCTAGATACCACATACATAAAATATAATGCATGTGCAAATGCATTTTCCTTTCAGAAAACTATAATTTGTTACTGCAAGTTCACTCTGCTTTTCCAGGTCACTGGTCTCATTGCATCAACATGGAGCATCCCCATGTTTGGCTTTGTGGGACAATCCTCCAAAATGGACAACAGGGACATCTATGATTCCTACATTAAAATTGTGCCCCCTCTGAAAAGAAGCTCAGAGGTCCTGGTGAAGACTTTGAGGTTCTTTGGGTGGAGTCACGTAGCGATGATTGGAGGCGGATTAGACTCCAACACTTGGGACAAAATTGACGCTTTGTGGAAAACTGTTGAGAGTCCACTGAGAGACAAATTCAAACTGACTGCAGCGGTCAAGTTTGACACCAGCAATCCTGAGCTGGTTCATCAAAATATTAAGTACATCTCAACAGTTGCCAGAGGTAAACTGTGACACTTTACTGAAACCTCTTTAAAAGCTCATATTATCACATTTCATTCATATAATGCCTGCTGTCCTGTGACCCTCCAGTGATTGTGGTGCTAACAAACAGAGAGGATGCTATGGCTCTGTTACAGGAGGCTGAGAGACAGGGTCTGATGAATGGCGACTACGTGTTCTTCCTGGTGCAGCATTTTGAGGTCAGTGGCAGCGTGGTGAGTAGAAGACTTAAAACACAGTAACAGATCCACATGGGGGGGGGTTACAGTACAGATGTTTGAATGTCTGTGTCATTTTGTGTCTATTTTATATCTTTAATTTTGTGTAAATTAAGATTCATTGTTCTGTGTCTCTGTAGTTTGTGTCACTTTTTGGTTGTTTGGTTATATTTGCAGCCATTTAGTTTCACTTTGTGGATGTTGCATCTCTCTTAGTGGATGTTGGAAAGAATGCCACCTAACTCTGTAACTGCACCTTTCTCTCTCCATTTTTACTGTTTGTCCAGACTGAAATGCCTGGTTTCTTCACCTTCTGAACTGTACTCTGTGCAAATCAGAGACCACCAGCTTGGCATTGTAGCGTGTACAGGGAAAACAGAGCTTTTGATATTAGCATCCAAGCAGGTGGTGGCAGTAGAGCAGCATTTTACTCTTAGAAGCAGTCGGACGTCCTTATCTGGACTCACAGAGAAGTTTGATTTGCTTGTTCCCCGTTACTGTTCTCTGCTTGTTCTGTGGCGAAGCATTTACCAACATGAACGACAGAAGACAGACGGCTAAATGTAGACGTAGTCTTACTCGGGTCACATGACCTTACTTGAGGTCAGTCAGGTCCCAGTTGGGGGACTGGCCAACCCTACCACACCCCTTTGGCTTTACCTCTACAGTTACATGCGTATTCGAGTCTGAGGTCTGTTTTGTATATTCAGCTTCCCACTACAGCTTCAACAGACTGCTCCACCAGTTTCATTTTTAGCAGAAGTTGTGAGTGTAGCTTGGGAGAAAAGAGAAGGTGATGGTCAACGGGGGTTCAAAGCACATTTTTTCTCATGTGGCCCTGGAGTAAGGCATCCAACTATGTTACTAACCAAATATGATACACAGAGTATTGCATAATTTATTTCTCCATGATTTACAAGACGCATTACATGACTCTTTCCATCCATACTGGCCATTAAAAGTTCTTTTTCTGACGCATTTCCAGTGTAAGAGATGATTTAAAAAAATCCAGTCCTCTTTTTGTGCATGATACACTTAGCAGGCTTCAGCAGTTTTAGTCAAGCCAAGGAAGTATCTTCCAAATCTACTGTCTTTTTAGTTCTTACCACAGCACAACTTGGCAACGCTGTCCAGGGGGACGCAAGAGGGAATTCTCTCACACTCTGACTGCTGAAGCTTCATATTAATTTCAGATGAACTGTAGGGTGTTTTTTTCACAGAACAAAGACTGTACAGTAGATTTTATCATCCATCACAATGAAATCCTGCAAGTTTAGCTCGTCTTTGCAGCCAGTATGAACAGGAAGAATCATTAAACCATTAACTCTTTGAACGTGTGCATTTTACAGTGGAATCAATGGTCACTTTCTCCCTTTTCAAGATACTTTTTAAGTGAACAACAGTTCCAGTCATTTCAGACACAGGCTGACAAAAGCAGCTTCTCATCTCTAGTCACCGACTGTCGATGTTGCTGGCAGATTTTTTTCAGCTGCAAGAAATTGATAATTCTGCTTAAGTTGGCTCCAGAAGTCAGTGGACAATGCTGTTTCTAGTTGAATTATTTTGACATTATAATTTTGTAAAAGGCATCTTAAAGAGTTTACAGCTAACATGTCCCTGGCAAAGAATCAGGAGAAATCAATTTGTTCAATTAGACAACTTGCAATCACTTGAAGCTGCCAGCGTAGTCTCACTTCTCTCTTCCACACCTCTTTCCTAAGTTGTTTTTCATTATATTCTTTTCCTGAGCAGGATAACTTTTGGAAATATGCCCTGAACGATCGGATAAACCACGCTGCCATAAGAGCTTTTGACATGGCCTTTATCATTGGCCAGAAATCCTATGACGGCTATGAGTATTATGACTTCTTTGAGCAAGTTTTTGAAAGGCTAAAAGGAGACCCATTTAGGAGCAACCTGACATCTGAAAAAGAGGTAAACGCCAAGGAAGGAAAACTTACACGTGAAAATTAATATGTTGCAACGTGAAGCAAAAATAATCACAGATATCAAAAATGATCATAGATACGACCATTTTATTTCTCCTACTGTATTTCAGATTAGCCCCTACTCGGCCTATCTGCACGATGCTGTGCTTCTTTATGCGATGGGACTGAAGGAAGTCCTGAAAGATGGCAAAGACCCTCATGATGGACGGGAGCTGCTGCAGAGATTAAAAAATAGAAACAACATTAGATTTTATGGTTGGTAGATCAGATCAAATCTGCTCCCACAACGGTCTAATTGCATCCAAATTAGCACCACCACCAGTTTATGGTATTGTCTTAATTTCCTAATATTGACCCAACACAAGTGGAAATTGTGATAAAAATGTGTGTAAATTTGGATGGAAACACTGTTAAGTTACAGTTAACATCCTGTTAAACTGAACTTTTTGTGGCGCTCACAGCATTGACAAATTGTATTTTAAAACCAACACATCACCTTTTAGCAGGTAAATTTGTCATTGTTCGGATCTCTCCACAGCCTGTCCTTTAACAGGCCTTAGCTCCACTAGCATTCATTCAGCAAACATTAATCCTGTGCCTGAACTCTGAAACACAAGACCAGCACATTATTTCTATGGATAGTTTGATGCAGTGATGGCTTGTTGTTACAGGTGCCTCTGGACTGGTCCACTTTGACGTGGAGGGGGAGAGAAATGTAGATTATTCCGTCTATGACCTCCAGCATACAGGAGATATCACGAAGTTTGTGCCCATCCTCCATTTTGACAGTCACAGCAAAAATGTCCGGTAACAAACACTTTTATTCAACATAACACAAATACAAAAACTTTACCATCATCGAATACAGGTTCTCCTTGATTGTCATGTAATTTCTCATTTCAGGCCTACGTCTATGTTTGCTTCAGTGGTTTGGCCCAAAGGACAGCCTCCTTCTGATAGACCAGAATGTGGTTTCAACAACGAACTCTGCGAATGGCTGATGAACGGTAGTACGTCAAAAAAGTAGATTCATATCTGTTTAAACTATTTATTCAGGCCACACTAATGACTTTCATAACCCACTGTCTTGATGGGACACAGACATCGCCCTGCTGGCTCTACTTGTGACCTTACCCATCATCGGTGTGCTAGCAGTTATGTGCATTGGGGTCCTCATCCGGCAGAACTTTCGACTCCAGACGCGACTCGATGACTCCTGCTGGTGGCTCATCAACTACAGCGACATCGCTATCATCAGGGAGCCCTCAGTACGAGCTCGAAAACTGCTGTGTTGTCTGGTTCAAAAGTCCATCGCATGCCTTTGTGCAGTTTCTGTCTGTGAAGATTCTCAGTCATCCAGGTGAAGTTATCTGGAAGTTAAGTTACAGCAACTGGACTTCCTTCATGTTAGATCAACCTAAGAAGAAGTGAGTCTATTTGCCATGACTCAGCTTCCAGATACTTTGTGCAGTATGTTTGTCTTTTGCTTGCCTGGTTTTGTGTTCACATGCGTATTTGTGTGTGTTTGTGTCTCTTCCAGGGAATCCAGGGTGTATCTGTAAGCACCACGTGCAGTCAGAGTGAGAGCGGTGGCTCTCAGTCCATTTTCTCCTCTCACAGTTATGGCCTGAGGGACAAGTCAGGCAAAGAACACATCTACAGCACAATAGGTCTTTACCAGGTATCAGTTTTATTTATAGGTTAAAGCAATCCTATGCAACCTTTGCTGAATAATAACCACTGTGACCACAGGTGGCAGGGAGAGAGATACTGTATGTTAAAAACTGACAAATATCTTAGAGGCTTTTTCGTCTACAGTTGCCATTATCAATGGTTCTGCTTTAGTGTCTACTGTAATCCCCAAGTGCAATTGTGTGAGGAATAAGAATCTGGAACATCTAAAGTGCCTAAAACATTTGTATGGTTCTGTACTGTATGCATAGCTGCATGAACGTCCTCAAACCTGGAGGTGTCAGTCCGACCAGAAGTAGGGTAAGGAGATCTCTGCTATGCTGAGCCACAGCAACAACAGCACCTCAGGGTTTCTTTGTTCATTTGACATGTTTTCATGGCGTAACATAGCTAAAAGAAGCTACACAAGATAATGCAGCCATGGGCTGAGGGACTGTCACTGGCAAAACACTACAACAAGACATTTTGTGAGGAAATCTAAAATGCTTTTGTCCATTTCCACATTAGGCTGTTCAGCCAAAGTTAGCAACAAAGTCAAAGGTCAATAAGTGATTGAGTAAGAACATACTTTTCATGGCTTTTAATCTCACAGAGGAATTAATGTTATGTTATAAATATATTTCAAAGTTAAGTCTTATGGCTTTTGTAAAAAGTGGGGTGAAAAGGCCGGAGCTGCGACACCCCCTTCTTCCCACGGTTGTAATGGCGTGTTAGAAATATTCTTGTTCATTAATATTTCCACAGGAGAAACTATTCCTGATGAAAAGTAATGTTTTGAAGAACTCTGTTTCCCAGTGTTTCCACCAGAGGAACCTGGGTCAATCTTAAGTTCTGGGGAGATAATTTTACCTCTACACGGGTGATAATACTTTGTGAAGGCTGACTGGTCAAATACATTAGCATTTTGCAGCATTTTTCAAAACCTGCAACTGTAAACATTGTTTGTAACTTGCTGCAGACCATAATCTGGATGAAGCAGCACAGAAATTTAGTAATTTTATTAGTTAATTTAGTAATTTTTTTAGTAATTTAGCAAATTACAAGATGTCACAGGGTTCTTACAAATTCAGGTTATAGGAAGCTCCAGGTTATGGGTTGTTAAGTTCCTATAGTGGAAAAGGCCTAATAGAGTCAGTAAAGTGACTCACTGATGTCAAATTGGCAGCAAAATCTAGTTGTTCACATTTAAAAAAGCTACTGGTCACACAAGACCAGTCAAGACTGTAGTAAGAAAACCAATCTGAGAAAAGAGTGCATTTAATTCATTTTATATTTTTTATTTGTAAAACTAAGATTGTGTCATTTCTTATTTCAAAAGTCACTTTTAGACATTTAAAGTTTCAGTTTCTTTATCAGGTATAATAAAGACACAACAACAACAAAAAAACAACCCCACCTTGAGGCACCAAGATTATCTTTTTAAAGTAGGTTTTTCATTAAACTGAACTGCAGAATATGTCCACACAAATCAGACAGACATGAGTCAGACTTAAGTGTCCACAAAATGACAATAGTCACATATTAAAAGAAAAACAACGTGTTTGTGTGGTTAAAGTTGATACATTTATTTCAAATTTGGCAAAGAATTCGTTTTTCATATAACATAAAATATAATTTTAGCTAATTTACTTTTTATTTTCCATACAGAGGAATCAAGTGGCCATCAAGTATCTGAAGAACCACATTGGCTGTAATTTCCAGAAGCCTTCAATCATTGCAGAGTTCAACATGGTAAAGTTCCTCACATCATTCTTCACCAATTTTACTTTTTGATTTTCCGCTGCTTTCTGCTTTTTGTATTTACTCTGATACTCTGACAATAGCAAAATCCAACCACAGTACAGAAAAATGACAATTTAAAGTAGTATGATGTAATATTTGTGTGCCTAACCATGAAACTCTTTAAGACAGATGAAAGAGATGAAACATGAGAACTTGGTGCAGTTCTTTGGGGTGTGCATCGAACCACCGAATGTCTGTTTGGTCATGCAGTACTGCAAGAAAGGGAGTCTGAAGGTTAGTACATCCTGTACTGCATGAACTACAGACCTTAGATCTGCCACTTAAAATGCTTGGTGCACTTTTGGCATTTTGGTATACTGTTAGGTCTAAGGTCTAAAAACTCTGGATGGAACTTAAACTCCAAGATGTTATTTACCTGTTGATATTGTTATTTTTCCTGCAGGATGTTTTAAGGGCATCAGATGTTGAACTGGATGGGATGTTTAAACTTTCTTTTGCATATGATATCGTCAATGTAAGTCTGCTGTGTCATTTTTGCTGTAGAAAGTTTTTCTAATGTATTCAGGTTTGTATAGAATGATTAAATGAGAATATATAGTATGTAATTGAGTAAATTCATAATAATAACAAAAGTCTAAATCCAGTTTGAAAGCCATCTCTCCACTGGCAATACTGAAATACAAATCTTGTGGGAAAATTTTTATTTAATTTTTGTTGTTTTTATAATTTAAATAGCTTGAAATTATTGAAACTAATCTGTAAAATCTATACATTACCTCAATATTAACTACAATTTACCCATTACTGCAATTTAAATTTGTAAAAGCTGTAAAAGCTTTATGTTTATCACTATACTCAATGTCAGACAACTAAGTTCACAAACTAAAGCTGAAGTTTGGTTTATGACACTTTAAACAGAAACATAAAGTACTGAGTTATTCCACATTCTAGGGATGATTTTTTATATTTTATATTGCAAAAATATGTAAATTGTCTAAATTTTAATTTGAAACATTCCATGATTTAAATCTATTAAAATGTGATCCAGGGAATGGAGTTCATTCACAAAAGTAACATGAAATTTCATGGGAACCTGAAGCCCAGCACATGCCTGGTTGATAGTCGACTCCAGATCAAACTCTCTGGTTTCGGACTGTGGGAGTTTAAGTACGGCAGCAAGAACAAGCTCATCCCACTGGAAACCCCCGATTATGAAGGTTTGTAGGTGGAGCTATTGAAATCAAAATGTTTAGTATCTCAGTGGGAGGAGGCTATTAACTGTTTCTTCTTATAGAGATGTACTGGACAGCCCCCGAACTTTTGAGACAAGTCAGTCTCTCAGTCAATGGAACGCCCAAAGGTGACATCTTTAGCTTTGCCATCATCATGTGGGAGCTCATGTACAACTCTAAGGCTGACCCTTATCATGACATCAATTTGGAGCCCAAAGGTTAGCATGTCACAAAGCTAGTAATTAATTTTACTAACTTTATTTAATTTAATGTTTCACTCTTTTAATTTATTGGCAAGTAAAAGTTATTAAAATGTAAAAAATGTTTATAATTCTTTTTCAATATAGCACAGAAACATGCAAAAAAAAAAAACAAATAATCAAAAACTGAAGCAGTAAAGTTGCAAAACATAAAATTTGTATCACTGAAATTTGGCCATTATCACAAACTGTGTTGCTATGGAGCAATTTTCTGTAGTTAGCTGTAAGTTCCAACTTGATTCCCTCGATTTTTTCACCCATATTGTGGAACTGTCAACATTAAACATATGCTGAATTAGCCGTTAGTAGCTTCTGTTTACATTGTACCCATTGATGTACAAGAAACTATCTCTGAACAGACACTGAAGAAAACTTAAAAACGCAATCACTGCATTTACAAGCACTCAAGTAACCAGGTTACAATCAGCTTTCTCAAGTAAGCTAATTTCTTGTCATGTAAATGGGAAACCTGGTTACGGGAGCGCTGTGTCTGTGTCTCTCACAGTGCTGTCAGTCAACTCCCCCGACAAACGTATTTAAAAACAAAAAACAAAAAAACAATCAGGAAGTGGCCTTTGCTGTCTCTATACAGTTAAAATCTGTGAACCATGCTTCCAAAATAAACCCAGATTACCTCATCTGCTACATGTATATGCTGATTTCCAGTAACCTGGTTACTTGAGTGCATGTAAATGTCCAGGCAGGTTCTGGAGTTCTAAGTAGTAGGATCTTTATTCTGTGACTTGCTGTTCAGATTTTGTGAGAATGATTTTCGATGCAAAAATTAGGCTTATACCTCACACTGGAAACAAAAGAATTTGACCTGATGGTGGCGCTAGATAAAAAGGGTATGTTAAATCCAAAATTATTACAATTCATCCCGCTGCCCTATCTCCTAAAAATTACATTCGTATACAACTAAACTGCATTCCCGATTAAGTTTTTGTAGAAAATGTATTTGCGACCCGATTACGCTTTCTGTTAACATAAAGGTCATATGTTCACAGTTAATGTAAATGACAAGTCGCAAAGACGTTGATACTGAACGATCAATGAAATGTCCACAGGTAACGTATTTGTGACGGCCAAAATATCCGACGTTACATTTCAACATCCAGACATGTGAGTGTAGCGATATTAAAGTGTTTATGGTTGGGATCAGACATCACAGCAGTGGGTTAGGATCAGAGAAAGACTGCGGGCTGAGTTAATGGGTAAAAATGTCACTTTACATAGTTGCGTCACACACACACACAACGTCAGCATTAAAAATGAAAGCAAAACACAATCTTTTTTCTAATCCTAATCTCAGTACTTTTCTTGCCTAAACCCAACCTCACGGGGGACTTTGGTCTTGAACTCGGGTCTCTCGCGTGTCAGTCCTGCACAGTGAACGCCGTCCAACCACCATTCACAAAAATATGTTTCAGTACAACGTGACAATTACACTCTCTACAAAAATGTAATGGGGATTGCAGTTTAGTTGTACGAACGTCATTTTTAGGAGACAGGGTTGTCATCCCGAGGCATATGTGAATGTCTGTCAAATCAGGTGAACCTAAGCTAAGCTAACCAGCAATAAGTGGAGAACTACATAGGGAAATTGCTAAATTTTTCTCAAATTACCTAAATTCCAACACTACCATTATTCCTCCTTCCTGCTGTTTTTTCCCCCCAGAGATTATAATGCAGCTGCGGGCACCTTTCCAGGGGGAACCATTTCGACCAGTGCTATCTGACCAGCTGTGTGATGATAACATCAACTCACTGCTGAAGGCCTGCTGGAGTGAAAACCCTGACCACAGACCGCCACTTGGGTCAATACGGAGACAGCTGAAAGCCACCAGCACAGACAGGTCAGGACAGTGAGTTTTTTAATTTCTTATTTTTTCTTCTTAATTTCTTAATTTTCTCAAAACTGTGAGAAAATAACAAATAATTCTCTTTGTCTCTCATTTGGGCCTGAAGGTGCAGTATTTTAATATTGCTACACACAGCTTGTTATAAAGAAGTAGATGCATCCTATAAAAGTTGCACAGTGGTGCATGCTCAAAAAAAAAAGAAAAGAAAATCGTCATTCCTCTGGATTCCAGAGTTAAAAATGACCTAGATGATCCTGATGCTTAAGTGTTTTTGGGGCCATGGTTACGGTGGCCCCTAGAGACAAAGCACGTGCAAATGTGAAAGCACATGCAATTGAAAAACGCGCTGCATATTTCACAACGCATGCAATTCAGAAATGCGCTGCATGTTACACAACACATGCAATTGAGAAACGCGCTGCATGTTACACAAGACATGCAATTGAAAAACGTGCTGCATATTTCACAACGCATGCAATTCAGAAACGCGCTGCATGTTAAACAATACATGCAAATTCAAAAACGCGCTGCAATTCAGGAACGCAGCAAATAGAATTCCCACAACGGAAGTGCTCCAGGATGCTAGAGGCAGTGCTGAGCTAATGTGGCCCAGTGGCTACACAGACCAGGTAGTACCAACGATCAAGACTTTAAAAAAAAATCTTTATTGGAACTTTAGGATATATACAAAAACAAGGCATAAAAGGGAGAAGTGAGGAAATCATAATAATTATACAAAAAGTAACACACAGAAACAATCATGAAATGAGTGGTTGGGACTGAGTTTCCCACTTTATATAGATTTTAGTGGTAGTGATGAGCTCGATTTGCAAATAAAACTGTTTACATTAGCAACCGTTAGCAAGCTAACGCTAGTAAGCTAACTAGCATTTCAGGGGTGTTGCGTTTTCAGTTGACATAAACTGCTGTGTGCTGAAGAATCTATGACAGGATGTAAATTAGCTTGGTAGCAAGCTAGTGCATATTCTACAATTACTTTTAATAAACCCACAAACCCTAGAATTAGTAACCGACACTAGATGGATAGCTGGCTACCTAGCCTCATTAGTAAATTTAAACTAGATTTTCTGTAAAATAGCTAGCGGTGTTAGCTAGGCTACAGTGGACTAGCTAGCGGCAGTTGCTAATTTACAGTTTCCAAACTCCACAATGTGTGTAGCAACTTACAATCAACAGACGAATTGATACAGGCATAAAACTGTTTAATGACGCATAACACATGTATAGTTTGTTATCTTTTATTGATTGTATATACACTACTCACAAAAAGTGAGGGGTATTTGGCTTTCGGGTGAAATTTATGGAAAACATAAAAAGTTCACACTACAGTGATATTATATCATGAAAGTAGGGC
>JAUMHL010000012.1:16293793-16368639 GCA_032362345.1 Sandelia bainsii | reverse complement strand
AGAATAAATGGTAAAAAAAAAGAAGTAACGAGTCGAGTGTTGCCCAATGTAGCGGAGTAAGAAGCGTTTCTTCTTCACAAAACTACTAAAGTAAAAGTACAACGTGTGGTGCAGTAAAACTACTCCTAGAAGGACATTTTTTTCAAAAAGTTACTTAAGTAAATGTAACTGAGTAAATGTAACTCGTTACTATCGACCTCTGGTCATAATGTTGGTACTTGGAGAGACAAATATTTTTTGAGGTGGTACCCGGTGTAAAAAGTTTGAGAACCACTGGATTAAACAAACGAGACATAAAATGTTGATTAGAGATTGAGATTTGGATACAGCCAGACTAGCTGCTTGTCTTTGTGCTGAGCTGAGCTAACCTAACCAGCCTTATATTTACTCTAAGAATGGTATCAGTCTTCCCTACAACAAAATGAACTACCATATCTTTCAAATATTCTATTAAGTTTACTGTTTTGTACACAAAAATATATAAAAATATATAATTGTTACTTTAAAAATGATCAGTAAAAATTTTTCATCTTTACTAGGTGGAAACTATTGGTGATGCATACATGGTAGTCAGCGGTCTACCGATAAGCAACGGCAATGAGCACGCTTTGGAGATATCAACAATGGCTCTGCATTTCCTGAGTGCCATCAAGGTTTTCAAAATCCGCCACATGCCTAATGAGAGTCTTGCAATCCGCATTGGGATACACTCTGGTGAGAGACACTACTGGCAGAATAGATATAAACCAGTTTAGTCTCTGGCTAACAGTTGATCCATCATTGTATAGGATTCATGCATTTGTTGAACTTATTTTAGAAGGAACCAGAAATCCTGCACAAATCTGAAATTAACCAAGAGTATGCAACATTTCTTCGATTCGGCTTTTGATCCTGCACATCCTTCACTTTGTCTTTGTACATTAAACACTTAAGAAATTCAAAAATGGGTATATAGAGTTTGTTGTGGTTTCACAGGTCCAGTGGTTGCTGGAGTGGTAGGCACCACAATGCCTCGCTACTGTCTGTTTGGAGACACGGTGAACACGGCTTCTCGGATGGAAAGCAACAGCTTACGTGAGTGGACGCCTTTACAGGGACCGTTCACTGAGACCATCAGGAAAGCATCTTTATTATTTAAACTAATTTAACTTTAACTTTAAATTATAGATAAGATAAATATACTTCTACTGTCCTAATATACTTTTATTGTGCAGTGGATGCACAAACGTCCTTACTGTCATAATGAAAAATCTAGAAAAGGAGTTCTTTACATGGATTGCAGGTTAACTATTTATGGTCCAGAGTGAACTATTTCAACACTAGATGGATTGCCATTTTTCATTTAAGTGATCCTCTGACATTTTAGATGGTGCCTCCATGAGGCTGACATTTCTAGTTCTTATTTAAATATCCTGACAACTAACAAATGAAATATGTTGCAGAAATTTCAGGTACCTAGAGGGTAATTTTTTCGGTGAACCCTTAACTTTTTGTTTTGTGCCACAATCAATTAAAATGTCCGATATTTTGGGCCAATGTGTGACCTAAGACCCACAAAGCTACTCACATTCTCCTCAACTAAAGCTGTACTTTGTGTTTTGGTTGCATGCTGATGTTGGCATTTAGCTCGAAGAAATTCTCTTCCTAATTGAAGCCTGCAAGAGCCACCGGCATGGCTGTAGATTTTTACTAATCATATTACATGTACACTTTACTTTTATGTAATTGAAAATGCACTTGTGTGTATTTTACACAGCCTTCAAGATTCACATATCTCAGTCCACTGCAGACATTCTTGTCCAGGCTGGATCATTTGAGCTGGAAGAAAGGGGAGAAATCGAAATAAAGGTGACCCAAGAGTCTGCATGTCTTTATGCCCAGTAAGCTGTTTTTTTTTACAATATCTGACAAGTGTGTGTTTGTGTCCATGACAGGGTAAAGGGTTTCAGAAGACCTACTGGCTGCTGAACAAAAACGGATTTAATCCTCCTATTATTACTCACAGCTCTCCATCGGCTGACAGTGTCAAACAACAAACAGAGGTACAGTTAGATGTAGACCATAAAATATCGTATTGCTTGTTTTGTTAAAGATATGCAGAAAGAACACAGGGAGTTTACATCCTAGCGGTTATAGTATGTAAACCGTTGTTGTGTTTTGACCTGTATTTGTGATGTCTCTGCTCAAGAAACCAGGAATGACAAGAGCTGCAGAGAAAAAGGCCCAGAAAACCGCGACCAAAACTCCTGTGAGTGACGCCGTGCTTGCTACAGTGAATGTTTAAAGAACAAGTGGATATTTTGAGAATATTCTGGACAAAATAAGACGAAAACCTGGAAATGACAGGTCCGTACGTCTCACAGTGTTTGTTTCCTCGACTCATGAAGAGGAGAACTGAAGACCAAAGCAGAGACCAAGACATCAGTGTAAATGCAAAAAATGGAGTTAATGAATTTCAATACCTGTGTTTTCTGGCTCCTGCTAAAAGATGCAAAATATACATTTTAATCTTTAAAATGATTTTTTTAGTGATTTTGATACAATTAACTAATTTCATGTTTGAGCTGTAAACTACAAAAAATCTAATTAAGGGTTTAGGATCTATAAATAAATAAAGATTAAAGATCTCTGTTACTAAAGAGACTTGGTGTGGAGCTAATTTTTACCACTTTATGTAGTGACAGGAGGTTAATACATAATAACTGTCAGATAAATGTTGTAGTGGAGTAAAAGTAAAAGTACAAGTGCTGCAAACCGCTTGAGGACAATATAATCTGTGTTTTCTTTATTTCCTTGTGGTGCTGTAACAAATTACCAATACTTAATGCTTCTAATCCCAATTATATTTTATATTTACTAATATGATCAACATTTCCCAAATTATGATGTTAAATGTTTGTGCATAATATAAAAGAATAAGGACAATAATTTTTTTTAGCATTTTCAATGAACTTTAATGGACTTGGCTGTGTATGTAACATGAAAACGATTTTCCAAAGTGTTGATAAATGTGTTAATTACAGGTAATATGTGTGTGATCATGAGAAAATCATTTCAGTGCTGGGGAGGAGTTCATGCTCTCTGTGAATGTGTGTATGAATTAATAACGTATGAATGAGACTGTTTTCACTACATTCTTGATCCATTTACTAAATCGCAACATGCGTTTATCAGGATCACCAGCAGGATGAATAGCGAGGTGCCTGTGGTCGAAAAAAAAAAGAAAGAATAATGAATAAAACACCAGTGAAACACAAACAAATTATCAGTAGCAGCTGAGTTTTGATTCATGTTCACTGATTTTTTTCCAGTAATTTAAGGTTTTTGAAACTCAAGCTGATCGTGAGTAAGTCATAGGTGTGTTTGACTCTAGTTGGAATGTATTTACAACGGAAATTTGATTTTATACCAAAAAATAATAGGTTTGGGAATTGCAGAAATCAGCTTTTCAGAATAAATAAAATATCAGTGTCAGTTTTTCTAAAATCCACACAATGGTTCAGAATAATAAACTTCAAATACATTTCAATCACAGTTATCATTGAATCAAACTCGTTTACCTGTTATTTGTCCATTATTAGAAGACACGCTACCTGTTGACAGATAAAGACACACTCTACATCATTTTAGACAACACAAACTGCAGCCTACAGCTATTTGTCTTCATTTGAAAAGGGGAAGTTGACAGTGACACAGGTTGCTCTTTATTTACTTTCTATCCCTTTATCAAGCATGTTGTACTGTACCTTTAATGTGAAACTCAGCAGTAAGGACCCCCCCACTTGGATCTACCTCTGCTGACAGACTTCTCACAGAACATGGGCTCTTCAGGGAAGAAAACAGACAAAAGTAAAAACAGGAAACCTAATAACTGGTTGGCGGCAACAACTGCAATCAAGAATTTGTGATAACTGAAAGAACTTTCCCTACTTTGACAAGTTCAAATATGTGTTAAAGTTGTAAAAGAGGTGGGAGAGGACTAGGTGAATGTGAATGAGAACATTTTAGTAATTTATTGTTTGGGTGTTGCACTCACAGGCTGACAGTTGAGCCTCTCTCCATCACAAACCTGGACCTCGCAGTGCAGCCACACGGTGGACACTTTCTCCAGCCGCTGGAAGCGGAACGAGTTGAACTTGAACATGGAGCGGCTGTCTTTGGCATTCTCAAAAATAGTCACAGTGTTGTCAGATGAGCAGCTGTTGAAAAAGTTATTTGAATTATTAGAGTAGTACTACATATCATTATACATATCTTTCCTTAAAACTTTTAATATTTGACCACCTGTTAATGATGAGACTCCACCTCTTCCTGTCTGTTGAGTAAGGAGTAGGAGTGGCCCAGCAGTTGTTTATTACTACTTTGAATCTGAGAGGTGAATGATAAACGTGGGTCAGAAATCTGGGGGCATTTAACATTCTGAATACCTGAAGATTTGAAATTTGTTGATGTACCTGTTACTTAGTCCTTTTGCCTCGATGCCAATGAAAACTTCAGAGCCAATCTCAGAAGTGTCGATCACATAGGGAGCGTCTTTGGCATACAGGAACTTTGAATTCTAGAAAATATACACAATTTTTAATGTTTCCTCCTCTGACATGAAGACATGCTGATGATGGTCACTTCTTGCATGTGAAATAAAATAATCTTTTTGGCATCTGACAGGATATGGCATCTTTGCTGTCTTGCTGTTGTGTGAGCTGTTTTTCTATGAACAGAACCTGTTCTTTCTGACCACATGCAGCTGACCATCATCTTATGAAAGGTCTGGATGTAAAAGCACATCCTACGCAACAATTTTTGATTTCATGCAAACATGGCCATCAGTCTTTTACTTTACTATTTAATTAATATAAAGACTTGTATGCAAACACTAAATAATTGGTAATTATATCTTTATTTTTCCAGACAGGAATTCTGTACAGCATACAAGACATCTAAAAACAACATAATGACACTGAACATGTTGCAAAAGCGTTCCACTGGAGGAAGTAAATCTGTGAGCAGCTACTCACCGTGAACACATTCATAGACAACTGTGATCTAAAAGTGCCTAAACTCCCATTGTTGACATAAACTGTAGCCACTCTGGAAAAAGCAGAGGGTTTAGTAAAAACACTGCAAGTCATTGTGTTAGAATGCACATGTGATCCACAGTAACTGTGGGCGTCTCGTGTCCTGGACTGATGCTTACCTTTGACTGAAGACTGCGTTATTTACCAGGTAGGCTGCTCGGTACATGCAGCTGAATGTGTAGTTGACGGGCTGGTTTCTGACTGTGAGCGAAGTATCATTGGACACGATAGAGTTATAGAAGACGTACTTGGGGTCTTTACCAGGCATGTACTGTGGAGACCAACAGATGGCAACATCAGAATGAACACAAATAACAAGCAACACTTTTGTCTTCCAACATTTTCTAATTTAACGACTGGTTCAACCTCGTATCTTCCTGTGAGATTTGTACCTTCATCTCAATACAATGGATGTAGTGTAAAAAGTTTTTAACACATGAAAAATCATGAAATATAAACTTGAACAGCAGCATCTCTTCAAAATAAATGTTCCACTGTAGTTACTCTGGAAAATCCACAGATCTTATTGCAAAGGGTTTTTACTGGAACTACTTTAAACCAAAGACAATATGTCTATGAAAATTGCTGACTACATGTTTGGATTATCCACAGCATCCAGAGCTCATATTCATTAACCCTGCTTGAAGCCACCTTAAGGTGAATCACAGTGGAAACCTGATTCTCCAGTGTTAAACATTTGGATTCAAAACTTTCCCATCCTTACACATACGCATAAAGACACAAATGAATAAAGGCCAACTTAATGCAATACACTACTGTACGTTTTTATGTAATTATAACTGGATAAATGTTGATAAAAGCAGCTGGAACTGTAAACTGTAAAACTGTGTCCTAACTGCACTGCACTGTATGACATACTGAAGTTTAGCATAGAAAGAGTTGAATTATCTGCACTCCAGTCCCTCCCTTGGGAGGTTTTGATAAGACACCAAAAATAAAGTTTTATTATTGGTTCATGCTGTTTCCCAAATATGAGGATAATGCTGTTTGAGACCAGGAATAAAATGCCGGTGGCACAAAATCTTTTATGTATTTAGTCATTGATGGCCTAGACTAAAAACTGCTGGAATTAGTCTACATATTCATCAAGGATGTGACCTCAGTGTCCTCAGTGGAAGCTACGGGGAACAGGGATACAGAGAACTGCTTTTTCAGAGAATGTATTTTTATAAATGCGTGGGCCACACATTTAATTACACACGTCCACTGTGTTGTTAGAAATCTCAAAGAGTAGATGCCACCGAGTGGCAATATACTTTTCTGACCATTTAACGCCCGCTTTGCATCTCACCTCAGACTGCGTGCCGCAGTACGAGTGGTTTTTAGGTGTTAGGTCTGGGATGATGAAGCGGTAGTAACCCGGACTGTGTATTCCAGTGTAACAGACACCACCGAGGGACAGCTGGTCAATCTCCCAGCCGTAAGGACACTCTGGGACATTGGCAATGATGGCGTTGGGGAAACATGACACCATAATGTAGTCTGAAATAAGATGTGAGATGTGCAAGAGGCAAACTTTAAAAAAACGTTTTGTCTTTTAATTCTTTCCTGATGTTCTTCTTAAGTTCTCTCCTTTTTACTCCCATTAAAGTGTTCATTGTTTTGGGATTAAAAAAATAAAATATAATTAACTTACCCTGACTAAATGGTAAAGACAAGTCTGGCATTAGCCAAACTTCTTCATCATCTCTGGGCATCTGCTGGATTGTTCCAAACAATATTTCGTTGTATTTGTACAAGGACAATAAAGGCCTATCTATCTATCTATCTATCTATCTATCTATCTATCTATCTATCTATCTATCTGTCTATCTGTCTATCTGTCTATCTATCTATCTATCTATCATCTATCTATCTATCTATCTATCTATCTATCTATCTATCTGTCTATCTATCTGTCTATCTATCATCTATCTATCTATCATCTATCTATCTATCTATCTATCTATCTATCTATCTATCTGTCTATCTATCTACCTACCTACCTACCTACCTACCTACCTACATACCTACATACCTACCTTATGAATATGACAAGTGACTGTAAATTAACACAAGCACATAAGGTACCCACATATTTTTGTACCATTTACCTGCTTTTTGGGGGGTGCAGGTCCAAGCAACAGGTAACAGCATTAACAGTGTACCAAGAAGGGCCATTGTATAATGCTGCAGAGATATTTAACAAATCCACATTAGCTATGAGGGAAATATTTAAGGATAACAAATAATAATGGAAATCTGTCCTTACAAAAAGACTCACCTGCAGGGAGAAACACCTTCGACAAGCTGGACATCAGAGGGTCCTCATGGCTCTTCAACAGGTTACCAGCACCAGTGACTCCACCACTAACATCTTGACAACTTGAGGAGGTATTTTATACTGTCACAGAAAGGGGTAATCAACTTTCCCCCACTCTCCTGTCTCCACTTTTCCCAATGGTAGGTTTAAGAGCTCTATTGTGGCGTTGATCACAAAAGCTCTCTGTGCTGCTCAGACATTGACTTTCAAATGACCAATGTCTCACAGGATTAGCACTCAGAGTGATTTCATTTGTTCCAGAGATGGTTGTCCAGGAAATTTTCAATTTAAAATAGTAAATCCCAGGTAGTTGTGATTTGTCGAGGGCAATTATTGTATTTCATATACAGTGACCATCACCACTGTGGAAATTTTCACATATTTAAACTCAACATCGAGCTCACAGGTTTTGCCAACAAAATCTGGAAAATAGACTGACTGTTTAAACAGATTTGGAGCCTTAAACGACAGGCAAGAAAAGTATCTGGACCTTGTGTAGTTGAGCACACCTCCCTGCAGTTTGAATGTAAAAGCATATGCTAGATCTGTAGCTTCTTTTCACCCTGTTATCAAACCGGTACCTAATTCTCTGCCAGAAAACAAAATAAGTAAATTTTCCATTTATTTACCAGTTAATAATCTTTGAATCTCTTAGGTTAAAGTACAAGAAGCAACATATAGTATGTAAATGTTTAACAGCATAATGTCACAGGTCAATTGTGAGGAGAGAGACTCAGGAAAACAGAGAAACACTCTTCTGTTTCTCTTTGTCCTTTTGGCTGAAGAGGACACAATGTTCAAGAGCAGTAAACCATTAGAGAAGCTAAACTGCAAACGGACGCGTATGGATACCTTCAAAATGTGATGGCAGTGCCGATAAAAGTAGGTATACACTAGTAACTAGTGTTCTTCAGTGGTGATGATAGGCCGCAGCATTCACTAATATAAGGTTTCTCACTGTCTTGAGGTATTAGATGTCAGCTTTTCTCATTCTCATTGGCCTTTTTACACCAGTTTTATTGGTTTACATCATTGTTATGGCCTCAGTAGCTTTAGTTTGGATGTGGGGTCTGAAGGCTTCTCATATTTTTCAGTTCTGAATTAATCTGTACAGAAATGTTAATGGCTAGTAACGCACATTTTATGAAGTCATCAAAGTTAGACATGCACCAAAGAGGTTATAAATCTTTCTTGGTGTTAACATGATGTTCACAGCAACAGATGCCTCATCGCAAAGACTTAATGAGAACTGTAAAATGATAGCAAAACGGTTACTAATGTCATTCGTAGAACAATTCAAGTCACCCAGCAACTGAAGGGGCAAACTGCAGATAATTAGCATCTGAATGGAGCAACAGGGGATTTAGTAAGGGCTAGTCCAAGGAAGATACCAATCTAAGAATGGATCAGGGGACAGCTTGCGTTACAGCATTTAGTGATGCTAACAATCAGGAGTCAAAAGATTCCACAGTGTTATATAACCGCATCCTGCGATCCAAGAAACGTGCTCAGAGAGGGACAGAGTCTGTCTGTATAGTCCACTTGGAGCTTTAAAGAAACACTGCACCCGAAATCAATCATTTGATTACGAACCTCTCACTCACGTCCAAACATGAAAGCTGTGCAAGTTTGTACTGTGCAGTGTGTGTGCCGGAGGGTAGTTTCTACATCAAATCTCTGAGAACGAAAAAGTAACTTTAAAAACTTTTCAGATCAATCATCAAACTTTTTTTTTCTTTTCATATTTCGATAGTTTATCTACTGCTTTTGGTAAACAGCTTACACAAGCCTCTGTGGTTAAATGCATTGTACTTTAAATTTAAAAACTGGCCCAATAAGAAATTTTCCAATCAATCTTTTTGCAAAGCTTCTCCACTGCCCTATCTGTATGTTCAGATTCAAATATTGTGATATCACTAACTTTTAACCTTTTTTAAATGTTCATACCATGCTTTACATTTAGGTTTGCTGAGTGTGTAATTGTTAAACCCTCTGCAACGTTCGCTGTATGTTCACCACAAGAGAGCAGCAGAACGTTTTCTTCTATAGGCTTCCTCGTTTGTGTTTTGTTTCCTTGATTATTGATTAGGAAGGATCTTGGCAACTTTGAAATTTTGTGATCATAGCAATTATTTCAGAACAAAAACATTATTGTTCTTTTGTAAATTATTTATTTTAATTCTTCAAAGTGAAGGAGATGTAGATGTACTCAAGATCTACATAAGATACTATGACAATGTTGAGCCCAGCCACACACAGTAGTGCTTTTGTCAAAATGTACAAAATGAAATAATGAAAAGAACAAGTGGTAATACAGCATATATGGAAATCTATACAATTCTTTATATACAATCATGTACAACATATTTACATAATTAATAGCTTTAGTATCAAGGTTTGGGTACTTGGCAGGTCCAACTTGTTCGGTCTGGCTGGTAAATAAAATCCCTCCTGAAACAAACACAAACCAAGGTTAAGGCATTTAAATCGATTTATCACCAAAACTAACAATTACATAAAACATTTTAAAGCATTTTAAACGGTGCTTCAATGTTCTGTTCTAGTAGAGGGTTCTATGGGTTGTCACAAGTTGTATTTCTTTTTTTGCATGTTAGATGAAAGGAAAAGCTTAAAACTCCTCTATGTGTATGAATGTTGCATGTAAGGACATCACAGGTGATCAACGTAGGGGATGGCTGTGTCATGCAAGAAGAATGTTGCTGACACAAAAACCATGTTTAGAAACAACAATAAAATGTTTTTGGGACTTACTACCTTTTGCAAACATGCAATAAAGTTTTGATGTACCATGAAACTGTAGTGACAATTGCACTTACAGTTTAGAGAAAGTTAAGACAAATTATAAGACGACTGAGAAAAACTGTAACAGTGCACAGTGTCTGTTCTACATATACTTTTCCTGTATGAACCACTACAGCACATACTAATTTTGCTTAGATTTTTTACATTATATAGATTTGAGACACAATTTAAGTCTCTAAAATACATTTAGACACATGGCCCAAATAATTTTACTTTATACTGGGACTATGTGTATATCTTGGGGGCTCTATGCACTTTAGTTAGTCAGTAATTTGGTGATGTTTTGAGTAAATTATTTTGGATGAAATACTGTTTACTGTACTTACTCTCTCCGGAGCGGTGCATTTTTTTCCCGACACAGTAGCCCCTCATCACACGGACAAATCTGGTTTATGCTAAATGCCAGCCCACCATCAGGCACGTAGCAGCTCTCACCACGGGTCAGGCGCCTCTTGCATATCTGCTCACCATGGTGTCGAGCACAGCAAAGGGATGCCCCACAATCCCTGTCATCTTTACACCTGGCACCTTGATGAAGAAAGCACTTAAAGTCAGATTATTTTTAATCTTTAAATCGAGCCATTTTGAAGATTGTTTCCAGGTTTAAAGAAGACTTGCGTTTTAAATAGCCCTTTAATAAATATTATATGTCCATGCACTCTCACCCTCTTGTCCATTGGGGATGCTGCGGTAACACTTCCCAAACATGCAGCTGAGTCCACGGACACACTGGGCGTCCCTCCGGCAGTAGTGGCCCTCTCCTCGGAGAGGCACACACAGACCAAAGTGGCGATCACAGGAGAAACCACGTCCACAGGCCCTGTCATGTTCGCATACAGCCTGGGAAAAACATGTGGCTATTACCAAACATGGCCCAAATTTATGTCCTGCAGTTTCCTAAAAGTCCTGGACATGGGCTTGTGTAAAATCTCAATTGTCCTATGATTGTGCAAAAGCACCATTTAAAACTTTAGTACACAAAAGTATTATATTCATGTACTGTATCCAGTATCTTACCGTAACTGGCTTGGGAGCAGGGCCGCTTTCTCTAGGTGCTTTTGTTCCTTCTTTGGGAGGGCTGTGAGGCATGTTGAGCATCCAGGCCCATATATGAGCTTCAGCACAGGAGAAGCACAAAAACAGGGAGAGCATCCACAGATTGCCCAACATTTCCAAATGGCAGAAGAATTGATCAAAATAAGAGAAAGAGGAACAAAAAAACAATAGATGAAAACAGGGTGACTCAAAGAGAGAGAAAAGATGAGTCACTTGTCTATGACTCCTTGCCAAAAGAAAATGAAAAAGTCCTGGTAAATGTGTAGAAAGACAGCCGTGAAGGAATCCAGACGGTGAGATGGCTGACTCCTCTTCCAGCATGACTTTTATAGGTCACCAAGACTCGACTTCCCCCCACCAGGCTGTTTGTCCAAGCAACAGGGTAGGAGGAGACAATTAGTTGTTAATGGATTAACTGAATAGCTGGGGTCACCCCCCACAGCCAGACAGTAGTGGCAAAATGACCAGTCTTGGAGTGGGGAGAAAGGGAAAGAGCAGAGTTGGGGCTGGGAGGGGATGGATGGATGTGATGGGCTGACAGCTTCTCACAGTACAGACGAGCACCACTCTGTGTGGTTAACTCTGCCACACAAACAAATGAGGAGGACAAAGGCAGACAAACGCATGACATGTTTCACTGTTCACTGAGTGACAGGTAAAATCACTGTGAGTCCTGGCCCCCAAACACTGGGCCAACACTTCGAGCCCTGACCTCAAATGCCCCATTGCCCCCTACCCTATCCCACTTCAGACCCCATGCTGAGAGCAATTTGCAGGAGTGCACCCTGCAGACGACCCCATGATCTCATTAAATGTAATTACCATCAGTCATTAGTTCTCAGGGGGAGAAGGGGAGTGAATGGAGGGGAGACAAGTTGCTTTAGGGAAACAAACAGATTTTGCATTTATGCTAGCCATAACATCAACAACAACAACAACAAAGTATGAAAAAAACAATGTTTTGGTGAAAGCAAAGAGAAAGTGTCAATCAGTATCATTACAGCCAGTTAACTGCTGTAGTTTAGGGAAACTGTCTTCGGTGCTCCCTCAGCAACTGTTGCTGGACTGAAACTGAACAATCAAATGACACATGAACACATCACACCTGTTTTTCACTCAACATGCAGGAAACATTACACAGTCAGACCCAGTTGTACTTTAAAGCACCCTTTTCTCCCACATGCCCTTTGACAGGTCAAACTCAGGTGTTCTGAGCAGGAACGTCACAAAATAATCCACCAGGAAAGCACACAACAATTTACTGACCAAAGCAGAGCCTTGCCGGAGGATAGTGCTAATATAATTTAATATGGCAAAAGTTGAGGTTCAGAATCCTGCATTTTTGACAAAACCTTTCTTTGTCAGCACTCTGTTGCTTTAATATACTGGCCCCACTGAAATAACAGAGGAGGCTATTATATTTCATAAGGTACTGTCTGATTGTGCTTTTACTGTGCTCAACATTGGAAATATCACCAACAAACAGAAAAGTGAAATCAGTGCATCAGTTATTAAAATATAAGAGTGAACTGCACTGTAAGAGTACTATAACATTTTGTCTTCTATTGACACAGCAGAGCTCTGCAAACTCCACACTACTCATTCAGATGGCATCACAAGCCTGCAGGCAAACATTTAAACCAGTACATCGCTCAGTGGTCTTTATCAAGTAACTATGATCACACTGGAGAGATGTCCGTTTGCTTTGGGGTGAGGTTATTACCACGTATGATCTCTCTCACTGAGACTGTACAGCTTTAACTCAAAGGGTCATAACAGCTTTACCCCAACATTAGCATTCCATGTTTTGTTAGCATTCAGTATTTTCACTCTGACTGAGATGCCTGGATAATTGTTAGTAATTTACATGTTCTGTGGCAGACAGCACAGATCGGTTACACAGATTATCCAAGGTCTGCAGCTATCTCATCTCCAAGTAGTTAAGTCCTTATGAAAACAGGCTAACACAGACTAATGATGTAATTGATGGCCAATTAGTAGGGACAATAGCAGCAACTGGATCAATTAGTAATATGTAAATAAGTATTGTATTGTGTTTATACAACTTAGTAGTAGTTGAATTATTCTGATTCATGTGTATTGAGCACTTACTGGTTCTGTAAAAGATGTATTAATGAAAGAACTGAAATATTGTGATGCAAAAAGTGACAAAGATGTATTGTAATGTGAAATGTATGTTGTCCCAGTCATTTTCCCAGAACTGTGGTTTGCAACAAGCTGTAAAAATGACAACTCAAATTATGACACCCACGCTCTGCTCTTATCACATTCCTCTATACATGTATTCTTGTTCTACATCTGTCCTTACAGACAGAACACCCCCCCCCCCCCCCTTTTTTTTATTTTTTTATTTACCAAATGCTACCAGCAGATAACTGTCTCCAAACAGTCCTTAACATGCTCTCTCAGTGTTGATGACTCCGCTAATGACGCTTGTAATGAATGTGCTCGCTGTCACAATCAACATTGCTGTGGGTCTTGCAATTAGTGACAAACAAAAACAACGGGCAGGGTGATGTTAGCCCATTGTAATGGACCTTGACCCCCTACAGGGAGCTCTGAAAGCTGGAGCATGAGGAGCCTGCCTTCCCACCACCATAATAACAAAAACATGTTCAGTGCCAGAATGGGTGGATGATTGGCAACACAACGAATGTGTATTCAGGACTTTGGAGAACAATGAGGTTTCTTCAGGATTCAAAATGTTGTTCGATTCTGCTTAACTGGGGGTTTTTGGGACTTTTTGTGGATTTATTTGATATTTTTTCAAATAAAAACAGACAGGACACAGAGACAAATACATGACATGCAACAAAAAGTCCATGCAATGATGAATATGGATAATATGGATATAAAAAAACGAAAGAGCAAAGCATTGCTGCTACAACAAAATTTACACAACTGGCCTCGTCTCAGGCTGCAGCTTGTAGTTCAATCTGAATGTCAACGTGCAAGTACATAGTGTTCTAACACTTACTTAACTCCCAGCCTTAAATCTAAATTGAAGTCACACTTTCAAACAAGGTGCTATAAAAGCCTCACAGACATTTCTCAGTGTTAGTGGACGGACATTCCATGTCTTCCAGACTTCCACAGGCTTTACATCACTCTCCATGAAGTGAAGCGAGGGGTGAAATGAAGCCAGTGATGTTAACGGGGAAAACATTACCACAACAAGCTGAATAACAATCTGACTGTACTTCAGCTGTAGGGCTGATCTTTAACTGGACATATACTGTACATAAACTGTATGTAATAAGTGGCACACAGAGAATAATACATGTACGATATCTTCTGTTATTACTGTTATGCCTTCTTACATAATTTACTGAGCACCAAATAGGTGTAAGCAGAAATAAGGACATTTTAAGTGTTTGTTATGTGTCTATGACACCTATGAAATAGAAAACATTTCTTTGATAGCACAGTGCAATTGTAATAATACAGTGATATAAGATTATACACATTCACTAATCATCTTTTATGATGATAATGATGGAAATGGTCTTGGAAATGTCTCAAATCTGCTTCTAAGCACATTGTAGAGTGTTGAAAACCTCTATTAATTGATCATATGATGCCTCTTAATGTTAAATGTAGATGCTGGTGCCAGATTGTGTGTAATTGTGGTGCAAAATCAGAATGATGATAATGATTTAAAACTATAAAAAGACACCCATACTCTGACTTTAAAACCTTTTAACCTTTATTGTTTTTAGTCTAATCTACAGACAAACAACAAGTGCAGTATGGAAGGCTTTGACTGGAAAGAGTTAGCTTGGCTCATACCAAAGGTAAAAAAACAGCACCTCAAAAGCTCACAAATCATTTGTTTTATCAAACATTGTTTTACTAAAGTTATGTGTCAGACAATTTCTAGACCTGCCAGGTAACGAGCAAAATATTCTGTTGAACTCAATCCCTGCACTTACAGCTTCTGATTGGCTGAACACACCTGATCCAGGTAATCAACAGTTCCTGCTCTTGATCAACAGCTCTAAGTGCAGGGATGGTTGGAAAACAAGCAGGGCTGTGGCTCTCTAGGACCGGGCTTGCCTACCCCTGGTCTAGTTGTTTGTTGTCTCAGAAGTTAGGTATCTTTATAGTCAGTGAGTCAGTTGTGAATTAACACTGAAGTTAATAACACCTATGTTTGGTCAGGTTGTAAATTAGGAATGAAATGCGAATTGAGATTGAGGCTTTTTGTTGTAAAAAATCTGGTAAAAACTGTTCCTGTGCTGTGTTTCAATACAGACTATGTTCCCAAACATTCACTGGGAAACCCCTGCACTACAGCCACCAATGGCTTCAGTTTCCAATAAGGATATTAAGCCGGACTCATTGACTCACAACCAACTCCACAGCTGTGTTTTATGGTTATTTAGACACGGTGGCATTAATCCTTTTAAAGACACATTTTTGGCAAGGATGTTTTGTGCTGATAGATGCACAACCTATAATTAAAAATAGCCTCAGATAAACCAAACCTGTGTTGTTTTTGGACCTCTGATGTTTGACCTGCATTTCTGGTAAGGTTTCATCTAATGTTCTTTAAAACCTGTTTCCAATTGGAACAAGACAGAGCAGTGTGACTCCCTCCATAATAGGAAACAGCCCTGTGTCTTCTTCATGCCAGGTTTTTAAGGGGAAAAGAAGAAGAGGGCAAAAAGAAAATGTGGAACAAGGGTCACTGGTAGCCATTGCCAATTATTAAAAGTTATTAAAATCAAAGCACATATCCTGCAAGGAAAGTGGCTGATTAAATATGTAGGAGCAGAGCAGAAAACATACTTTCTGGTGGTTAAGGGGAATTCTCCCCCCCCCCCCTTTTCTCTCCATCTGCTTTTCTTGCTTTCTCATCATGTTTGTTATGTGGCCTTTTGGCAGTCAGCTTCCAGAGAATTATTACCCTGCCTGTCCAATACAATTTGACCACATTTTTTCCAGTTTGAATTAAATCCCAATACCAGTGATGAATCAGCAACGACAACCTGCTTATTGGCTTGTTGTCGTTCAAAATTCCTTCTCCCCTTATTAATGGCAGTGTTGTATCCACATATGAGTGACTAATTAAAGTGTATTTCATGTTTGTCTTGTTGGAAACACTCGAGTCACCATCTTGCCCTGGTCACCCTTGAAAAAGATCATTTCATGGAGTGATGCTGCTTCAGTTTAACATCAAGTGCGCCCAAAATCCGACTGGAACTGACAAAGTGCCCCGTCACCGTGTATGTCTTTAGTTGGCGCTGTAAAAAGGAGCAATACATGTCTCTCTGACAGCAATCAGATCCAGCAGTTCATCTCCAGCAAACTGATTTGTTCCACCTGTTGCAAATGCACAAATTCAGTAGCAATATCAGTCTTTTTTCCCTTTGTTGCTGTTTTCTTTATTCAGATTCATGTCACAGAATCACTAATCCAATTGCCTTTTGTCTTCAACTAAAAGGAAGCCAGCCCCTGGCCATTATTAAACCTATTTTAAATGCAGACACTCAGTTGTAAGCTACTAAAACAAAGCACCAGCACAATATCGTCGCATCTTGGTTTACTAAAGTGCATTCCGATTTGTCACCAATCTAAAATCATTAACAATTCTCTCTCTACGAACTGTTTGAGTCAATGTGATTTTTAGATTTTACTTGTGGTAAACATAAAAAATAAAAAGTAAGCAGAAAACACCCACTCCACTCATTACATAACACACGGTAGCTACATTTATCTAGTTCACATCCTTTCGACTTGTTTTGTGTGTATAAATGTACTTTTGTTAATGTGTGCACCTTAATATAGTGTGTGTATTCAGGTACTGAGTGAATTGAAGTCTGAAGCACAGACCTTCTCAGCAGAAAACATGTTATCATCTACAACAAATATGCAAGAATTTCACAAGGTCTTTTTTCCCCCCTTACAAAGCATGTCCTCCTGTCTCCTACCTGTCCACACGGGATTAACTCTGAGAGATCAGGGTATGGAAAACAACATTTCATCCTTGCTTGCTGTGAATATCTAGGTCTATCCTAATACTGATACGCCCACTTATGTTTCATCATCCCATCCCACTGAGAGGTTCATAATCAAAAGCAAAGCAGCAGCAAGCTGCAAATATTAAAGCGTATGGATGGTTGTATTTTGTATTTTTCACTTTTTTGACTTGATCCTACAACTATTGTGTTTGTATCCTGGTATCTTATTCCTCTGTGCCATAGAGCCCTTTGGTGTTCAAAATGATTAAAAATGCATAAATGAGTCACAGTGTTGGACTGGGTGACTGGTTCTTTCATTACAATAAACACACACACACACACACACTGTTGTGGAGTTAATCCCAAATGCAGAGTCAAGCTGCCGGAAATATTCACCAAATGTGTATTAATTCGCAGCTGAAAATAGTCTGTAACAAATCCTTTTTATAGTCCTGTTTGAGTATCCTTGGCTAAAACTACACTGCCCAGCTGCCATTTCCAGAAGTTTAAACTACATATATGTGACCTGACTTTAAACATTCACATGTCACAAACTAAAGTTTGACTCCCTGGTTTCTTCCTTATTTGGTCATTTCCTGTTTGTCTCCTTTCCCTCACTCTGCTTTACCCACCTAAACAGTCTTATCAGGTTCACCTTTGTCCTCCCCTGTATACGCAGGTCTGCCAGCCACAGTCCCCTGCCAGATTGTCTCCTTCCCTACCTTCAGAGAGCAACTTTGCCCCGACTCAGACCTGCTCCTGATTCCGTGAGTTTATATTATTCCCTCTGATTACGTTGTCTGACCTGGCCCTGGTTTTGGATTTCTGATTGTGGATATTGAACTTAATATAATACGGACGTATCCTCTGGCATCGACTCTGCCTCTTGTCTGTCCTGTTAAGTTCATCCTCTCTGCTCATCGGATTGATCTCCCCTGTTATCTCGTCTACATGCAGTCTCCTAAGTCACATGGGTTGTGCGTAATAACAGTTTCGCCCCTTTCATCCACACTCCAGTTCTCGTCAGGCGTAGATAGTTTGCAGCCTGTTCCTCTTCCTGTCCCCCTTGGACTCCATTACCCATCATTCCACACTCACCATCAGTGTTCCCCAGACTACAACTCCCCTTGTTGCCCTCAGTACGGACCACATACTGCTTTACTTCCTGAACTTACCTCCACCTGATTCCCTTGACCTATCCTACGCACCTGTACCCAGGAAACAGTTCTCTCTAAGTCTGTTTATCAACTTCAAAATAAAGTGCGTGTTATTTTGAAGTTGATACAGACTTACAGAGAACCTCCTGACTCCTGGGTCTGGTGCTCCAGGCATAAATCCTTTACTGTTACTAACAGCTGTGAAAGAGTTGCACCTGCCCCAAAACCTAATAAGGCTCCAAGCAACAATTATTTTCTTTACAATTTGACATTTCTTTTCTTGAACAATCAGTCAGTTGTACTATTCTTCAAATGTCTTGATTTGACCGGCCAACAATCTGAAACCTATTGATATTCAATAATGAAAGGCTTAAAAAAATACCAAATATATACAT
Source organism: Sandelia bainsii (assembly GCA_032362345.1). Classification (NCBI taxonomy): domain Eukaryota; kingdom Metazoa; phylum Chordata; class Actinopteri; order Anabantiformes; family Anabantidae; genus Sandelia; species Sandelia bainsii. The sequence continues at coordinate 16,349,826 of JAUMHL010000012.1, read as the reverse complement.
TTAAGACTGTCATTTCCGTTTGAAAAAAGATTCACCTGCAACAAATAATCAAAACTGTTGCAGGTTAATTGACAACGTTTTCAGCTTTACTTCTCATGAAACTGCTCGAATCTGAATTATTCCTCTTCTCAACAAATCTTAAATGGAACAGACAGAAAAATCTCAGAATAAAATTTAAGGTCATAAGATACAAGACCCAACTTGATTAGTTTGTGTGAACAAGAACAACTCTACCTCTAATACAGATGTTATAATACTGTGATTGACAGTTTCCTCGGCTGTTCAGTTAAAAAGAAAAAAGAAAGCTTGCAAATTGCATCTGTGTAATATTCCTTCAAACAAACCACAGGCTTGTCTCAAAACGTCAACCATTTAACAACACATTTGTTTTGGTTCAACATGCTTCCACATGGGGGAGACATTCTCCTCCCAATCTCAACCCCCTTTTTTGTTTGGATGGAAAGGAAAAATGTAGGAATACTAAATATTTTCTCTTTGGCGAAGTCTCACATAAATCCAGAGCTCAGTTTGAAAGAGAAACCAAGAAACACAAGTAAAGAGGCAGTGAACAACAGAGAGCGAGGAGGGGGAGTAGGAGGTATTTAAAGGAGGACGAAATAAGGAGATTGGAGCAAAGGAAAACAGAGAGAAAACAAAACTCCTCACTCTGCAACACACCTGTTTGTCAACTGTTTTCCAGCCACAAATCCATCATCGCAGAAGTTACTCTGAGGGCCAAACAAGGACGTAAAGCAGAGAAGAGAGAGACAGACAGACAGAGGAGGGAGAAACGCAGTAAACCCTGGCTGAGGTGAGGAAAAAGCAGTTGTGGGAGAGCAGAAGCAAAGAGAGAGCGACGAAAGGTGGGGGAGTGAAGAAGTGAGGCTCCCCGTTCTTCCAGCAAAGTGACAGGGGAAACAGGGGAGAAGAAGAGAAGGAGAGGAGTAATAAAGAGCTGGAGAAGGAGGGAGAAGACTCAGCTGGACATGGGGCTTTGTGCTGTTCTCCTCATCTGTCTCTCCCAGGCTGAGTTGGGGAGAGTCTGGGCTCAAGGGCATGAAGGTAAGCAGCAAATACACACAGGTACTCACATGTCCTCTAACATGATCACCATTTTGACTGACAATCTGTAGCATCAAGCATGTCTGAAAAATATCTTTGTGCACTTTCTTTGGTGTGGTCTTTGCATGTGTGTGTGTGTGAAGCTAACAGGTCTGTGACAATTCTCTCTGCTGCTCACAGGAAGCAGATGAAACGCTGGGTGCAGCTCTGGCTTTTCTTAGGTTGTCATTCTAAAACTGCTGTATTTCCTACGTCTGGATTTCATTTGCTTGGAAAATAAGGATCATGTGATCGGAAATCCTGCATTTTAGCAGATAAATACTTGAGGTTAACCAGTCATTTGAGCGATGACTTGTGTATTCATTCTGGCAGGAGTTTAATAAAACAGAAAGAGTCAGAGCAGCAGCTGAGCCATGAATACTTTTTAACTTTAAAAGTTCCTTTCTTTTCGATGTTGCTTGACCTGGTCTAAAATTGTGTCTAATCACCTAAAATACTGTGCATCTCCTTTAGATGTTTTCTGTGTACCACTGCCATACTGTCTATGTGTGTCTCCGTATGTGTCTACGCGCATGTATGTATTTTTGTTCTCCTTGGAGATGCATTATTTTTAGCCAGCCCCCGTTCTTCCGCTGCCACTCCTCCTCCGACAATCAGCAGTGCTCCAGTTTCTCTGGCCTCTCCTGTGGTCCTAGTTCCTCGGATCAGGGGCCTAGCTCTGCAGAGGACAACCCAACACACTGTGCACAGACCAGAGAAACATCAACACAACAACACATACAGCAAACATACAGGATTAGTCCAGGTGTTCGCATCACCTCTTTGCCTACAGACATTTAACTTCATCACAGTGCTTGCTCACACCGCTCTTTGCTAAATAGATGCCAGTAGAAGCTCGGAGATGTAGTGACTACACAATCTCTCAGTCCCTTCCACTGAAGGGAATATATTTATACCATTCACTCCTTTTTATGACTGACTGCATATCACACCAAATCTCTTTTGCAGAGCAGTTCATGCTCCACCAGATAAATGGAATCGGTTGCATTTCTGTCCCAGTTCTCTAAAAGGTCAGCACCATCAGGACCTACAGCACAAATTTCAGTGTCAAATTCCACTTAAGTTGAATTCCACACAAATGTTCAGGGTGGATTTACTTTGGTTGTTTGAGCAAATCCACAGATCACAGTGATTCAACTGAAATGAATTCATTTTAGTCTGAAATTTAGCCATCAGAAATGGAGGTGTGGCCATGTGTGTGCTGCACGTAACATCCGTAAACTGAAATGTGTCTGTGGAAATAACTATTAAATGTGTCATTCATGAGCAAAGGCAGGTTGGGTTGGTAGTTTGGAAATATAAAAATGCATACCTGTAAAGAAATAGTAGCTTGGCTCTTTCCAAAGGTTAAAAAGCCAGGCTAGCTATCCCCACTCGCCTCTGTTTGAGTCATTCAACCATTACATAACCACTCAGGTTGCAGTGGCTGCCCCGCCTAGAGCATCTCAGTGTTCCTACTCAATAAACATGACTGATTATGCCAGTGTTTATTTCCACATACTGCATGTCTCCATCTTGCACTGTTTTATCATATTGTTTCAGGATGTTTGCGTGTGCAACATTGAATTAGCAGGTGCTGCCAGCTGTCAGGATTATTGATGAAAGGGAAAGAGAAGACTTGCTTGTGAGAAACAAAGACACCTGCAGATGTTGAGGTTTCAAAGTGGCTGAGTCTGAACCTAAAGCCAAACTTAATCATATGTTTTGGACTATTACTGTTGGAATTGCAATGTGCTTCAGTTTAGAGCTGCAACAGTCAGCCAATCAAAAGGAAAATTATCACAACTTTGTTTAGTAATCACCCGAGTAATTTGTGTGTTGAGTCATGACAAACATTCCTTAGTTACAGTTTGTCGTGCACTTTAACACAAGCGTCAAATACATTTTAATTCTGGGGAGTTTCAGATTAGCAGCTACTGTACATTTCTTACCAAAATACTGCCCTGTTGTGAAAACTATTAATCCTGAAAAACCAGATGGTAAACTACATCTGGACAAGCTCATCTCCAAACTGGAACTACGTATCAGCTGCACTAAACTGGAAAATCAGTTACAAAGGTAAACGCAAAACAGTCCCATGACAGTTCATCTTCTGCATCAAACATTTTAAAACTCAGAGCCTGACACATCTGTCCATATTTATCTAAATTACACCATTTTCCACTACATGGAGTTCTTATCAGTCCAGCTGTCAGTCTTTGTGATTGTGTCATATGGTTACTGCAGTTCCTCTTAATGTAAGGTGCCAAATAGCTTTCTCCCACGCCATAAGCTGGTTGTAAAGCCACTGTGAGCCTGCTATATGTGACTGGGATTCCTGTTCCTCTATGGATACCTTTGCGTGAAGTCTGCCGGTGCTTTGCTAAACTCTGTCCTGACAGTAAGGGTCTCATCATCAGTGGACTCACAAAACACAGCTGCTACAGGGTCAAGACTTGTATCATAAGATTTAATCACTTCTCCTGTGCTGTACATGATGGTTCACATTCGTCAGCACTGTATCTGTCTCTGGAGCAAAGATGTTGGCCTTTTGTTCACTTCGCTGAGCCTGCTGATAATTCTCTTTTCCTTTCTACAATCAAGTACACGTCTCTCTGCCCTCGATGTATTTTCGTCTTCACTTCAAAGTCTTGTGCATTCACCCAAAAAGATTATTTTCAGGGGAATTTTTTTTATCCCTGAACGTCCATGCAGCTGCACAGACTGAAAGACCATTTAGCTTTTGTCTCAGCTGTGGAACGTCACTTTGTCTAGTCTGTCTTAAGCTGCTGTCTGACCTTCAAACAGTAAAAATGTGACTTATTGTATTTCATAGATGATAGATAATGATTAGTAGTTTGAATTTCGCTCATGATCACCCATCGCCAATTAATCTACTGTAGGTTTCTAGAAAAAGACAAAAACCAGTAAGAGATCAGGGGAATGGGAAATGGTAACGGAATGAATGAATACAATCTCCACATCCATAGCATGCTGTATATGGCTGAAAATGCTGTGTCCTAGTTTGATGTGACTCCCAACACCCACTAAATTTGTGTTTGCTGCAATGCAGACACATCTGAGGAAGCAGATAATGGACAACGCTGCCATGTCGTCTCAAAACAGTTGACAATATATGTTATTTATATAAAATAAGACTTAAATAATAAGGATTAATTCACACTCAGGTGAAGATGTGTTGGATTAAACAGTAGGAAATCTGGTGTTCGGCAGAGGCGCTCGTAAAAACTGACACTATCCATACTCTGTTAGAGTTGGGGTTGTTAGATTCATTTTGTTGTTTTTATTCTGATATAATGAACATCAGAGAGTGCGTTTACAGTAAGGCCAACCAACCATTCACTGGCTAATTTGTCACATCTGTCAGTTCAGTCATTGAACTTTTTTTTGGGCCCTCTTTCCAAGTCACCAGAATGTTTTTCTGCATCCGTTTGCACATTCCACATACACATGTCTGCCAGACCTGATGCTACTGGGGTCAGCTTATTGCAAGTCCTTATATAAGTCCACCCACTCTTGAACTCTTTTTAGCCCCTTATTCTTGGAAGTTCGTCAAGGCCGGCATGCAGACAGTTGCACATTCTCAAGACAGAAAACAAGTTCAACAGAAAGAAAAATCTGAAAGACACCTATTAAGGGCAGACACAATCACATACTGGATGGGTCCTCTCCTACACTGTAATCACTAATGCATAGTCCCTGATATGCCACTTGCAGCCTCCTCCTCAAAGCTCTTCCTCATCTCTTCCCCCTGCTCCTTGACGCCTCTTCAGCTGTTTAGTGACGATCATGATGAGTGCTGCCAATCTGACCCAATTAGGAGCCTCTCGTTCTAAAGCTGTGGAAATAGCTTCCACTTCCACACAGTAATCAAATAAGATTCCTCATTAGAGCCATCTCCCCTGTGTGTGCGATAACCTCTCTGTGCTTCTTTATCTTGTCCCATTTTATCTTTTTTATCATTATGTCTTTGACATTGTATTTTAGTTGTTTAACATAAGAAAATTCACCTAATTCAATCATACAGTTAGTGTGGTTCAATCCTAAAGACATTACATTTGATTATGATGACAGATTTACAACAATACAATATAATATGCAGTACATTACAGCATAAGGAGCAGAAAGTCACTGTGTTCAGCCAAGTGTCCCCCACAAAACCACAACCTGTCATTTTACAACTTGGTTTAGGTGTTCATTAAACAAAATATGTGTGAGGTGCTAGTAGACAGTCTTAACGCTATGCTAAGCTAACCAGCTGCTGGCTGCAACTTCATATTTGCAACACAAACACAAAAGCGACAGATCTTCTCCTTTCATTTTCAGCAAGAATGCAAATGAGCATATTTCCTGAAATGTCTTTTAACTAAAAAGTATGAGGACACCCAAACATTATATCCACATGTGATTGTTCATCTGACAACAACATTTATGAGGTCCAACACTGATGTTGGCATTCCAGTTCCTCCCAGAGGTGCTGGACGGGGTTTAAGTTGGACCTCTGTTCAAACCAGTCAGTTTCTTCAACACCAGACTAGGACAACATCACAGACATTTTGGTTTTGTGTAGACAGGTACTGTCGTGTTAAGAATGAAAGGACCTTCCTCTACTGTTGCCACAAAGCTGGAGACACTACTGTATTGTCTAAAATACCACCAACTTTACCCTGAACAAACAGACCTAGCCAAGTCAACATAAACAACTCCAGAACAAAACTATAAAGAACAAGCAACAAGTCAGTCATATACCCTGTAAACACAATTTTAAAAAAAGAGGCTTAGAAGGGGGTCTGACCTCAAGCTGCTTCATGTCTTTCCCTTTCTCAAGATGTTCCTAACCTGCTGTTACTTAATGGTTCTGTTCAGTGAGCTAACAGCTCATATAAAATACAGACAGCACTGGATTTGATCCGTCTACTTGTTCATCAGTAGGAAAACAGCCTTCACCCTGCTGAACGATCAGCGAGTACTGATCTGGCAACAACTGGAAATACAAAGGATACGGAGTTGCCTCATATTTCTTTCAAGATACAAACTGAAATAAAAGACATTCCTGAAGGGAAGTAAAGCTTTCTGTTGAAAAAGATATTAATACATACAGAGATGTGGTTTCACGTGCATTTTGTACAAACACAGAGATTATTAGGCCACTGTGCAATGCTGGCACCAAATTAAGTTTTAGGTAATAACCAGACAAGTCCATTCTTAAATACATATTATTAGTTAAAAATTCATAAGAAGTTCTAAGAAGTTAATTCTATGTGACAGAAATGAGCATTTGAACACTAATTTATGTCATTTTCTGTTAACATAAAAAAGTTTAAAAGGCAAATTTGTCTCTAATCCTTTCAAAGAAAACACTTTTCCAGGTAATACAACACTCCCTGAAATCAAGGAGAGAACTCAATGGGTTTTTTCCCCCCGCAAGCACCCAAATGAAATGTTAACAGAATTTGCAATTTGGGTCTTTACATATGGAATTTATGGAGTGAATCAAATGAATGGTAAGTGACAGGTGAATTACTACAGTATGAATAAAATGCTGCAAGTAAAAACTCTTGACCCTGGAAAGGGTCTGGAGTTCCTAGATTCAATCCTGCTGGATGTGTCTGCATGCACGACTCTGTTCAGTTACCAAAATGCCTGTTTTGTTCTAGATCCACTGAGTCTGACTCCTCTACGGACAGATGGGGATCCGTCTGGTTTTCACAGAACCAGAAGGGACCAGCAAACCCAACACAAACACAGAGAGGCTCACAACTCACGGGCTGAAGGAGGAGGAGTTGATATCAGCACCCTGCCTGACAACATCACCCTGATAGTGGTGAGATATGATAACTACCATTTGCTAAACCCTGACTCCTTCACTTACTATCACGACGAAGCTTTTCAGGATGCGAAATTACAACCAGTATACTGGATTAACTGGTATAAAGTACAGCACTGTTAGAAAGGTAATAGTTTTTTTCTAACACCAACTCCCTGAGTTCAGACGAAGATAGACAAAAGCAGGGCGGTTTTAAAACAAGACGCTGCCAAAAGACCTATTCAGCTCAGGCTGAGATTAAAGCCGATGCTGGTCCCAGATAAACAGCATCCTCACTAGGTGACCCATGAAGAACACATGGAAGTACATATTTTTGTATTTTATGGTTGCTAGGTGGCCAACACTAACCCTTAACAATGCTTACTATAGAAAATCACACTTCGACATAGTGCAACAGTATTTAGGTTAATGCAATATTGTTAGTATTTAGAGAATATGCTTCACTTTTAGAGAAAAAGGGTTTGATGATGTGGCAGATGTACTAACAAGTGTGGCTGGAGTTTCTGGTGTGTAAACCTCCCAAAATGAGCATGCCCTAAACATTATGTAACAAGCTTACTGTCTAGGGTAACATGGGCTGGAGTGAGGAGCCAGCAGCCTCAACCATTCAGTGCCAGGTGTCCATGGCACGATCTTCACTAGTCATACATGTTCTATAAAACATACCTGGCGTAACCTGCACCACGTTATTAACGATGAGAGTTCACTCAGGTGGACCTGGGTCAGAGCTGTACTACAGAAACTGTGATCACAGCTCACAACTTGTGGTATAATTTGGTATTACAGTAGAGGCACATTAACACGGTAAATACAGACTATTTTACCTTGTAACAAACACTTGCAACAGCAAATTACCCAAAATACATCTGTAAACATTACGCTGTTAGAAAATGATGTCAATATGACAGGAAAAAAATAAATGTTTCACCTCCCAACAATTATTATTATGTTATTTGGTTTAACCTAGAAAAAGGGGAGTTAGCTGTGCTGTGCGTCCCTTAATCTGACAACTACAGTAGTAATCCTGTGGAGAAAGGTCCACTGAGGTCATAATCATTACTCTGCCAAACTAGAAACTCTGAGTGGAAGCTATCTTGTTATTAGGAGTCTGCCAGGTGGATTTGGTCTGTGCCATTTTCCACTAATTACCTTCTACATGTAAAACACAAGTGTTTGTTTGAGTATGTCTGACAGGATTTTATTTGTCTCCTATGTCACAGACATCAGTAAAATTCAACCCAAATAAACTGTGTTGTACTTTTCTTTTCTCTCCCTACAGTTCAAATTGAAAACAGACCGTGTCCTCATGCTGCCAACTTACAGTGTTTCTTTAAGTGTGGCTGTGCGTCAGTATGTGCATGTGTGTGCTCGTGAATGACTCACTTGGACATGATCACAAGTAGCCCTGTTGTACTGCTGCTGTTGATGTTTTTTGGGAGGTCTGATCCCAACTTCCAAGGCCTTTCCACTTTTTGTCCAATGGGAATCTCTTCAATAACACAGTCAGCTGTGAGGGACAAGCTTATGATTATTCCCATTTCTTCACAGAGAAATCCCACAACCCCCCTTTGGAAATCACAGGCTAGTGTCAGGCAGTGGAGAAGGGGGGAAAAAAGTGGGTCACTTTCTGTATATGGAGCAGCCATAGAGGCAGTGAGAGCGCTGCATTTAACTGCTCCACTTTCTGAGCCCACACTAAACCCCAGAACCATTGCTCTCTGTCACCTTGAACTGTGGCATACATTAATAATGCCATCAAGACAGGAGGTGTGCACGAAGACTCAGGCCTGTGTTGTCAAAGCAATGTGTCTAATGTGTAAACAGCTCCCCCAAGTGGAACAAGTCGCCAGATGTCCCAGTGCAGCAGTTCCCATTTAAACTGCAAGTAATCTCCTCTTAGGCTCTGACTTGTAAGGAGATCTGGTGTTTGTCCCTTCTCAAACTGCCTCATTAGTTTTCCTAAGAAAAAAAAAACTAAACTAAAGAACAGAGAAGAACTTTTAAACAACTTTTTGTAACAAACTGCGTTTCTTAGTTTTACACAAGTAGTCTCACATTTCCTTCGATTCAACTTACGTCCCCAGAAGGGATGCTGTCAATCAGGCTGGGAACCACTGTCCATTGACCAACCTTGATCCTCACACTTGCTCACATCATGATAAAATGTCTGGGGGGGGGGGGGGTTTACATGGCTTGAGGGCTGCAACTAATTATTTCATCACTGATTAATCTGATGATTTTTTTTTTTTGCCTCACTTATTTTGTCTAAGAATGTAAAAAGAAAATAAATATGTCATATTGAAATCATGTTTTATTCACTTATTCAACTGTTCTACCACTATTTTTGCTTGAAAAATGACTCATTATTAATTGAGGGTTGCTCCTACAGTTTAGAGAATGACGAACAACATCTTGTCCAGGTAAAATCCAGATGGCCATTGTTACCTACTGGATCTCCTTCATTTCTTGAAATCTCTATATATAGTCATTATCTATTAAAGACAGTCTACTGAAGAATATCTTATATCCACTTTCCTAACCGCTTGTCCTCGTAAGGGTCCCGGGAGTGCTGGAGCCTATCCCAGCTGTCATCGGGCGAGAGGCGGGGTACACCCTGGACAGGTCGCCAATCCATTGCAGCTCGCTGATTATGTTTTTCATTTTCATTTCTAGTATAATTGCTCTGTTATTTTTGTATAAAACTCTAGATATATTCTGATGTTTTTGATTGCTGATTGATGCTGTGGTAAATTTCCTCCTTGGGTGGGATCAATAAAGTGTAACCATATGTCACTAAAACATATGGATTCCTTTGTAATCAACTCATTCATTATTTAACTGAATAATTATTGTAAGACACAAATGTAAGATTTCCATTATATAGCTCAAAAACTGTTCCAATACCAATATTTCTGGTACAAAATGTTGCGTAAAATTAACTTTTTCTGATAAATTTCTATTTAAAAAATAGCAACTTCCAAATTCCATCGTCAATTTTGACAACTGTCCAAAAATTTACTGAAGTATTTAGCTGAAGCTTAAGCTAAATACTATCAGGCGTATTATTAAATAGATAAATATATTTATTATCTAATAAGTGCCCTCTTTCTCTCAGAAGGACTCGCACAGGTACTACAGATGGCAGAGTTTTGGTCCAGCAGACAGACGGACTGAAAACTTGTGGGTAGATCTGAACACGCTGCACAAGAGCCAAGTCCGAATCCACGGCATACTGTCTAATGCACACCGGCAGGCAGCGGTGAGAGGAGCACACACACACACACACACACAACCATCTGATTTAACAACCAGCCATGTGGTGTGATATGTTTTCTTGTTCACAGAGAGTGGTACTTTCTTTTGATTTTCCTTTTTATGGACACTACTTGAGACAAATTACCGTAGCAACTGGAGGTGAGTTTCACTTTACATTACTTGATACCATGGCAGCACTCATCTGCTTTGATCATCCAATCAGGAGGCAAAATGTCTATCAGTGTGTTGAAGGAGACTCTGTCCTACCCTGGGGAAATATTGAGGCATAACAGGCTATAATATATCTAATTAATTCACTTTGTGATGACTTTAGATGCTTAAAGACTTCCTGCATGTGTCCTATATTTTAACCCAAAGAAAATAACCATGCAAAAGAGTGTTGTTCATTGATTTCAACTGTGTTTTTAAATCAGTCATGCGTGATGTTCGTTACATGATTTTGTTACAGCTGGATTTACATTACTGCAATACCTCTAAAGATTATGATGGATTACTATTGTTAATGTTCGACCATTTCTCTAGTCTGCAAATTCATTTCTATCCTATACAGAAAATAATGGAACCAACATCTGCCTGGAAGTAGTGCTGGGTTTTATAGGATTATTTTGCCCCTGTATGATGCCTGAGTTTCAGTATTGAAAACATAAAATGCTTGTTCCTTTACCCCCCTCTCGTCAGGGTTCATCTTCACAGGGGACATTACTCATCGAATGCTAACTGCCACACAGTACATTGCTCCCCTCATGGCGAACTTTGACCCGAGCTTCTCCAAAAACTCTACAGTGAAATACTCGGACAATGGTAAGTGGAAGCTCCTCTGTGAAACTAGTAATGTTTTGGAGCTCCTGGTAATCTTTGGTCCCCCTCTGTATCTTGCTCTGTGCAGGTAATCTATTTGTGGTGCAATGGGACAAAGTGCGGCTAAAGGACAGAGAGAGTGAAGGAGCATTCCTTTTCCAGGCAGCCCTCCACAAAAATGGAACCATTGTTTTCAACTACAGAGATGTGAGCTATGAATTTCAACTAAACTCTTTTCAGCATCAGAACCGTGGCTCAGCTTGCATCTCATGTTGGGTCAAAACAAACTACTGTTCTTTTTCAGATCCCTGTACCAGTAGAGAAATTAAATTCCACTGAGCATCCAGTGAAGGTGGGACTGTCTGATGCTTTCATGGCACTCCTCCCTTCTACACAGCTATCAGGTCTGTTCTACTGCTATAAGTGATAGACCAATATGGGTCCTGCTGTGCTGTATACTGTGTGTGGTAGGTCCGCTAATGAAGAAAGAGAAGAAATATCCTATATCTGGGAGATTTTATATAATTTGCAGGCATCAGAGAGCTGCTGTTAATATGCGTCAGACTCCAGGAATTTCCAAGAGACATAGGATGTTTGTTACTCTGAGAGTCTGCTTCTTTAACCACTGTTTTATTGGCTTTCGGTCGCTTTTATTTCACATATAGCAACAAGTCAAGTGTAACGATGTACAGTCATAAACTAGTAAAGTGTCAAGTGTCATCTCACCTGTTCTCCTGCCCTGCTCTATATGGAGGAGCTGACCTGATCAAACACAAAATTCCCCCCCCCCCCCAAAAAAAATCATACCTTGTCAAAGTGCGGGCCTGAACTAGGTGTAAAGCTCAGGGGTCAATTGTCGATGATACTGGATAAACTTTTATTTAAACAAATACACTGCATGCCATGAACTGCAGAGTCCCTGGTTTGAGACCTTTGCTGCATGTCATACCCCCACATCTACTCTCCGGTGCTTCCTGTTTGGCTCTTTACTGACGCTGTCTAATGAAAGCCAAAACATATACACTTATCATTTAAAGCCTGTATTTTGTGTTTTCTCAAGTTGCCTTCTTTATGTAAGATTTAGTTTGAAGATCAGAAAAGAAGTCAGGAGAGTATTAAATATTTTTTTACAGCATTGTAAAGAATATCAGTTGTTCTTGTATGATCAAAACGATCCATCAGGATCACACAACATCACTTACTGTTCACTTATCCAAGGTTTTTTACCATGTAATTTAATAGAGCTCCTAAAGTGCAAAAGTGTAAGTACACCGGGTTTTGTCTGTTATGTTTCTTAATTAGAGCTCCTCTCAGGTATGTGACTATTATGCACCTATTATGGTGAAAAAAACCCTAAAACTAGCAGCAGAAACACAAAGTTAACATTTATATTTATCTTTAAGATGCAAAGCGGCGTACTATCTACGAATATCATCGAGTTGAGATTGACACCACAAAGATTGTAAGTGGATCTGCTTTTGAGTTCACACCACTGCCCAGTAAGTATTGTCACAAACTGGTCTTTATATGAAAGCTTCACCTAATTATTCACCTAAATAAGTCCAGAACACTGTGTATTCAATTCCTCCAGCCTGTCTTCAACACTCATCCTGTGATCTCTGCCTAACATCCAACTTGACAACCGGCTGCGGCTGGTGCAACACACTTCAACGGTAGACCGGAACTCTAAAGATTTATCTGGTATTGAAGGTGCAGAGAGCTTGGTTCTTCTCACTTTGTTCCCACTGTGTTTCAGATGTTCTGATGGTATCGACCGGCACCGTCAAGAATGGTTAGATTATAACTGCCCCGAAGAGGTGGGATACATTTTGCATGTATATATTGTGAAATAAGCAGCTATTTCATTGTTTGTTGAGTCTTTTCTTTGGACATACATGCAGGCTAAAGGCTCATGTGAGGACTACAACCCGGTACTACCTGAGGGATCTATGAGCTCCTTCAATCACTCCTCCACTGGTCCAACTCCTTCTTCAGCGGCGCATGAAGACCAGCCTGTCACTCGAGGTGAGTTTCTCTGAAGCAAGAATCTAGGAAGAAACACAAAGCAAAGGTCTGTCAGGAAAGGTTAATGTGACTTGTCCAGGTAGGGCAGTGTCTGGACAGACATGAATGCAAATCATTAGACTGCAGTTTTTATTTAAAAACAATTGCTTCAAATAAAGATGTTATACCAGTTGTCCTAAGATTAGCCAGCCACCAACATGGAATATTCCTTTAATAACACCAACAATCTCTGTTTTCATTCCTTCCAGATATACAAACAGGTCCTCCAAACCATAAGGGGATAACAGAGAACACAGCCATCATAGCAGGAGTAGTGGCTGCCCTGGTTCTGCTTGTAGCTCTGACATTACTCGCTGTCTACTACATCAACACACACCCTACGGTTGCTCCACCTTTCTACCTCATGCAGGTGAGAAAAACAACCTCAGGATCAGGATGTTTTCTGTTGTCACAGAAATGTCACATATGCTGTCACGTTTATTTGCATCCTGGTTTTTAACGGCTACTGTCTGCTGTTTGCAGCGTCGCACCAATAACTACTGGCCCTCTATGAAGTTCCGCAACCAGGGCTGCCACTCCAGTTACGCTGAGGTCGAGCTTGGGGGTCATGAAAAAGAAGGTTTCATCGAAGCTGAGCAGTGCTGCTGAAGGTCCTGAACCTGCAAAAACAAGTCAGAAGTGGAAAGGACACCATCCTGAGGACTGGAACAGTATTACAAGGGGATGAATATGGATGATCAAGCAGACCATGGACACAGAATGTCCCTACTTCAGACTTGGTGGCTGACAAGTGTTTACTGTAACTGCTCTTGTAGCTCTTGCCAGTTTTCTCTGTGTCTTGCTGTTTACCACACACACACACAGGGATTTTGCCATATTATCCGAACGTTGGAGGAAGCCGCCAATACAGAAATGATGAGATGCAAATGTGTAACTGTAACTGTACAAAACCCATTAAGGAGATGTCAGGGAATGAATCGAACTAGCCTTCATACTGCAAACCAATGTACAGCTCAACTATGTGTTTTTTTTTATTTTATCCACTTTTACGGAGTCATTTGCAGTGGCTCTGAGAGCTCAGTGCACTGCAGTTGAAGAAAACACATCCAAATGTACAAAACACAAGCAAAAAACATTTTCACCAAGTTGATGGCACATGCACATCATTTAAGTCAAAGTGTTCCTACAACGAGCCACCCTGTAAGATTTTGGTTTCTTACCTTTTTAATTGTATGATCCTAACATTTGTCCAGATATCTGCTGTTTACACCACAGCCTTTCTGTTGTTATTTTCTGTGTTTGGTTATGTTGTCTGTATCTACAACTCTTGCCCGAACTTGCTCACTTGTGTTTTGTCTATTTGTGCAATTTCCCATGTTGCAGTGCCTTCAGCTCTCAGAGTGACTGTAATTATTTTTCTTTCACGAAACGTCTATGCGAGCAATGACTCGTTTATAAAATCATTTATCTCTGTGGACTTCAATACAACAGATATTTAGCTATATAACTGGTAGTGATAGATTGATTTAGGGATGTCACCTTGGATTTGACAAACTTGTGATTCACAATTTCTTGACATTTTATAGGTAGGAGATTTTCTTTCTCACCTTTATGTCTCATTTTCCCCTCCCCTTCTTCCTCCTTCAGTTAACTTAATTTAACCACTGCCTCAAGTAAAAGTAAATTCATTAAAGCTGCAAATAATAGTTGACCAAAAGAAAATTAATCAAAAACTAGTCTGATGTTTAATTAATAGTTTCAGTAATAATTCCAGTAAAAATAGCACAGATTTGCACTGTATGTCAGACAAATGAAGTACTTTAAGACTTCTAGACTAAGACTTTGGCCTCTACAAAATTGTGATGGTTGTTATTCCGGTACATCCAGATTTGATAGAATAAGCAAATTAGGGATTAGTCAAGAATTTTTTTTTAACATTATCAGTAATGAAAATAATCAATAGTTAGATCCCAATAGTCTTATGGTATTTTCTGGGACTAAAGTCAGCATCACATACATATCTATGAACAATCACGGTAACTATCAAGAATATTTAGGTGCATTTTTTTATCACAAGCAAAGACCTTCTGCATGTGTGGTTTCTAAATGAGAACAAAAAAACTAAAGACAAACATAACCATCCACTGTGATGGATCGTGACTAGCTAACATGCTATACGTGGCAATGCCACATGATGGAGCAAAAACACTGCAGAACAAACTGATCCCACAACCTTCAGAAAGGCTGAGACTGCAATTAGTTACTGAAAATCAAGCCAGCTAACAAACAAAGACACACACACATAAAACGCTATTTCCCTGTAGCTAACGTTAGTGTTTGTTTGGTTAGCTAAGTCGCACAAAATGGCTAACATCATACAGCTAATGCAAACCTAAAATCAACACACAGGTATGTTAAGTACTTGTAACTAATAAAACAATTGATTAACCTCACACATCAATCATATAACTTGGTTTCCAAATTACTAACAATGAAAAATGAAGTTCAAAAGATACTGAACACAGGAAGTTAATGTTAGCTAGCAGTTAACATTGCCCTTGATTGCTCAAGGTAATTAGCTTAACCAGTGCTGGTAACCCACAAAAAAAGGCAATTTATTAGATGAATAGACCAGAAAACAAGTATGTGTGCTAATATATGACCTACATTTCGACGCAGACACGCTAAAAGGCTAAACGAAAGCAGAAACATGTATTTGGACTTTAACTGGACAACTGGAAAAAACATTTCAACTTCTTCCAAACGTTACTTAGACAGCAACAGTGGAACATACCATTTTAATGAGGGGTGGGAATAATCCAAGTGATGCTGGATTATTTAGTATTATAACATTACTAAAGATATTAAAATAATAACTGAAATGCACAAATAAAAGTGAGTAAAACGTAAAGATACATACAGATCCACTCGTTAGGTCTGGTTTATGTTACATATTTATATACATATCTACACATCTATGCGAAGTCACGGTAAAGTCCAATTTATGTCAACTAAACAAAAAACGATGGCGGAGAGAAAAAGAGGGGGCACCCGGATTTGAACCGGGGACCTCTTGATCTGCAGTCAAATGCTCTACCACTGAGCTATACCCCCGCTACAAGTGCTTCGACAAAGTTGTGTATTTAACTACTACTAAATGTGTTTGTGGTTGACATTTCTGGTTTGTTTTCATGTGACACTACGACACGAACATCTATAGTTAAAAACACGCCGTAACATTCATATCATAAACGTTCACAGTAAAATAAAATTCAAAACCAAGATGGCAGACGCAGCTGTAATCTATCGCATTCTCCAGCAGAGGGCGCGAACTACCCACCGTGTCCATCAAACGTTTCCCCTCTGCTGGACCCTCGTTTGCACTTTGTTAAGCTATTTGACAAAAAGCGTGAATGTTCTTGATATTTTTGTATTCGTGTGTCCTTCACTATTTCCAAACTTCAGATGCGTTTAATAAATTCAGATCAGAATAACAAGTAGTGTTCATGTAGTTTTTAAACGTTGGTTTTGGAGAAAACAACCTCCTAAACTATTATATTTTTCCTTCATATAAGTATCTCCAGAGCCTGAACATACTGTCTTTACATTACTTTGTATTATATTATAGGATTGTTTGTCTCCTTTTAAGGTTGCTGTTAGGACACTTGGTGCTGCCTTCAGGTGCTTCGCAGAAACCTGTAATCCACAAAATGTAGATGTGCAGGATGTGTAAATACAACTCAGTGATGACTAACACTTCTACATGTTTTTTAAATTAGCTTTTAGACACTTTCTCTTACGGTATGATAAATATCAGATTAAATCAAAACTGTATTAACGTATCTTTTACTTCGGCATAACCGAGAATATAATGTTTGAATGAGGTTGACAGCGCAGAGGATGATTGGGTACCAAAACCTTGGAGCCCCGTTAAAGTTTGTATAGGCATTATATGCATGCTATCTGGACGCTTGTATGGTAATTAACCCCCCCCCCCACACCAAGTGAAAGCTCTGAAATACGACGGTAAGTTAAGGCATCACGTCGGCTCCTCCTCGCCTTGAGGTCGCCTAAGTATATTAATTGAAATTCCCTCAGGCAAAGCGGAGGACGGGTCGTGTCCCAGCAGCTCATCACAGCCTGTACTTTACTTCCCCTTTTTTTTTACTGAGTTAGTGAGTTTTTCTTCTTGTAGTGTGAATAATCCCTGCGCCATAATGAATCCGCCCTGTGGAAGATGCAAGAAACCAGTTTACCCCACAGAAAAAATAAATTGCCTCGATAAGGTAAGTTCACTAATCAAAATAACTGTCAAAACTACACTCATGTCCGAAAATATTGATTTTATAATATTGCTGCTATGAATTTTCCTCATTTTCTTTGTAGATTCTTTTATCCAAATAAGTTTGGTGCTTTAACGTTGAGAAATTGTCCGATGAGAGGACAGTTTATATGAAAAAGAACTGCTTGGTACATGGTCTGTAGTTAAGATTACTTAATTCTCCTAGGCTTATGTGATGTTCTCTTTCATGTCATAAACTATTTTGCAAGAATAGTTGTTATAGGTTTATTGTTATAATATCATGTGTCGGACGTTTCCACTCTGCAGTAGTATCTTCTCTGTGATTCTTCACCATTATGTGCTATCATGTGGCTGACAATTCTTATGTTTATGCACACACATAACATGAATAACTACACATATTGCACAGTGGTGTGAAAATGTATTTGCCCCTTTCCAGATTTTTTATGTTTCTGCATATTTGTCACACTTAAATTATTCAGATCATCAAACAAATTTAAATGTTAGGCAAATATAACCAAATCAAACACAAAATGCAGTTTTTAGGTGATGATTTTATTTATTAAGGAAAAAAAACTATCCAAACCTACATGGCCCTTTGTGAAAAAGTAATTGCCCCCTAAACCTAATAACTGTTTGGGCCACCCTTGACGGCAACAACTGCAATCAAGCATTTGCGATAACAGGCAATGAGTCTTTCACATCGCTGTGGAGAAATTTTGGTCCACTCTTCTTTGCAGAATTGTTTTAATTCAGCCACATTGGAGGGTTTCTGTGCATGAACCACCTTTTTAAGGTCATGTCACAGCATCTCAATTGGATTCAAGTCTGGACTTTGACTAGACCACTCCAAAACCTTCATTTTGTATTTTTAAGACATTCAGATGTGGACTTGCTGGTGTGTTTTGGATCATTGTCCTGCTGCAGAACCCAAGTGCTCTTGAGCTTGAGGTCACAAACTGATGTCCGGACATTCTCCTTCAGGATTTTTTGGATCATCAAGATGTTTTTTTGGCAGAAGTGAGACGAGCCTTTATGTTCTTTTTGGTCAACAGTGGTCTTTGCCTTGGAACCACTTTTGCCCAGTCTCTATCTTATCGTTTAGTCACGAACACTGACCTCAGCTGAGGCAAGTGAGGTCTGCAGGTCTTTAGATGTTCTTCTGGGTTCTTTTGTGACCTCTTGGATGACTTGTCGCTGTGCTTTTGGGGTCATTTTTATAGGCCAGCCACTTCTGGGAAGATTCACCACTGTTTCACGTTTTCTCCTTTTGTGGATACAGGTCTGGCAGTAATCAGGCCTGGGTGTGGCTAGTAAAATTTAACTCAGGTGTCTAAAAAACACCATTAACCGCAGTCACTTCATGTTTTAAATAGGGGGGCAATTACTTTGTCACATAGGACCATGTAGGTTTAGATAGTTTTTTTACTTAATAAATAAAATCATCACTTAAAAACTCTATTTTATGTTACCTTGGGTTATCTTTGTCTAATATTTAAATTTGTTTGATGATCTGAACCTTTTAAGTGTCACAAATATGCAAAAAAGTAAAAAAATCAGGAAGGGGGCAAACACTTTTTCACACCACTGTACATGCACTAAAAAACATACTAAGGGAGTAGTGAGGAGAAAAACCACATCCGGCAGATAAACATTGGCCAGAAACCTCTAAATGTTAAAATAGAGCACATAGAGAGCACTGTGTGTTTCCCTTAATGTCAGTGCCTGTTTAGATACACTCTGACCAGATAAGGAAGCTGATTACTGAACTGTCTACTTTAAGTTAATCAATTTAAATACACAATCAAAGCAAACGTAACTTGCTTAATAAAGCTGGACTTTAACCCAATCTTGAGGGACACTTTTTTGCTCAGTTAGCAGAATTTTACAATTCAATAATTTTACAATGCAATTTTGTTTCCTATTGTTGAATTAAACCACAGAAATGCTTACTGATGAAATAGTTAATCAAAAAATATATATAAGCACATATCCAGTATGGTATGACGGGATATTTAAACTAGCAATATTCACTTTCATACATACAGATGATTACATAATTTTGCAATGTAATCATCTCTTATTGGCACTTGTTCAGTGCACAGATGGGAGAAACAGCCTAGCAGCACAGCTGTGCTCTCATGCAGAGCAGCAAAGGAATTTTCCCACTGTTACACAGTTACACTTGAGTCCTCTCTTTTTATTGCATAAATTGAAACAATCAGGAAGACTAAATAAACATTCTGCAATTTAGGCCACTGGGATATTTTAAATTGAAATGCATAGAGCTTTATTTTGTTGCACTTTATGCTAAACTTAACATTTGACACTTTATCTTTGACATTTTGCTCTGTTTCCCTCCAGTATTGGCACAAAGGTTGTTTCAGCTGTGAGGTATGCAAGATGGCTCTGAGTATGACGAACTACAAAGGATTTGAGAAGAAACCTTACTGCAGTATGTGAGTGTTTACACCACACTGATCATCCTGACGCTTGAAATGACTAAAGAGTTCAGACAACCCTCAGAGCAACTGGACAGCATTTGATTTTGGGCGTAAACTCTTTTGAATTATGTTATGAAATTCAGTCTCCAACACAGAAGACAACGTCTCACCATAAATCTGCGATGACAACATTATATGTAGTATAATATACGTGACATTTTTTATTATTTGATCTTTTTTCAGTGAGGCTTCTTTTAAATGCCAATAGCAGCAAAAGTTTTCATTTTTGGCAGATTTCAGTCGAAAACCTTCACTTGTCAAAACAGGCGTAGACATTTATTTCCTAAGTGGTGGAGACACACAGATGGGCAGTGGAAGCTGCAGAGTGTGGAGGTGATGGAAAAGGGAAGTGTGAACAGACTGAATCATGTGATCCCAACAATCTCTCAGTGTAACTCGAAAAGTCTGAGCTCACGAAATACCTCAGTGCTGGCAAATACTGTACAGCTGTTTTTTTTTTAACTTGTAAATCAATCAAATTTCACTGTTCATATTAACATATGACAAAAGGACAAAATAAACTGCAGCAATTTAATCAACTAATCAGTTCCAATCTGTTCCGCTAACAAATTCACAAAACCCTTTATTAGATTGTCACAAGAGCGTCGCCTGTGCAATGTGTTTCCCTGCTGTGGTAGGAAGTAGTAGCTAGTAGTAGTTAGTAAATGATCAAGAAGTGGTATAATTTAGGAGACTATTTTATTTTCTTTCGTTGCAAAGTATGCTATCACACTTCTGCATGCCAACATTTTAAGTGTGTGAAAGATATAATATAATAAGATGAGATGGACACGTTCAAATATTTTTCTTGTTTTTCTGTTTTCTTCCAGGCATTACCCCAAAACCTCCTTCACTATAGTGACTGACACCCCCGAGAACCTGCGTCTCAAACAACAGAGCATGCTCAATAGCCAGGTGAGATCCTCACAGATTGCTCTCGTCACTCGCCTCCGTCTCTGGACTCAGTATCGTTGCTTCTGTTTTCTCTCACAGCCAGAGATACATGTCTTAATCTTGTTGCGTCACTGTGGCTCTGTGTATCTTTCCCTCTCGCTATCTGTCTTCCTTACTTAGCTCTGTATCTGTCTCACAGCAGGAGATGAGGACGAAACCTTTCTCCTCTGTGCTGATGACAGTTGGATTCCTTCAATTAAATCAAATGAGCCCTTTGACCACAGACTAAAAAGAGAGCACGCTATCTTGACTTTGGTGAAAAAAATTGACACTGACCAAATATGAGCTTTATAACATTCAAATGTTTCTGTGTCTGTATTTAAAAAAAACACTCAAATCTGTTTTCCTTTCAGTCACTCATGTGGCACAAGTGTCTCTTCTTAATCTCTAATCTGATCACACTGTTCATGCCAGCTATTTAAACTGATCAGTGGGATTACTTCTCCAAGTCATGCAAAATTAAGAGATGCCTTTACAGTTTGATAACGATTGCCTTGTCGTCTTGCCGCCCAGCATTAGGAGGCTACATTTTTTCTGACAGGTTTTCACTCTGAGAGAATGACACTTGCCTTCAACCCAGTCAAGTGTGTGTGGGTTTTTTGTTTTTTTTTACTGTAACCCAATCAAATACTCCATTAGGGTGTTTGATTGGGTTAAAAAGAAAACATTTATAAAAAAGAGAGAACAAAAGTGGTCCTAAAATAGAACCTTGAGGCACACAAAATTAAGAGATGTCTTTACAGTTTGACAGCGATTACCTTGTTGCTCAGCATTAGGAGAATCAAATTTTTAAACAGGCTTTCACTCTGAAATAGTGACACTTGCCAAAACTTAAGGTTGCATTTCTGGAGATGATCCCTGTCTGTGAAACATTGTTGTGAAAAATTGTTAAATCTGCGGAGAAGCTGCAAATTTGATGACATTTTGTAACTGTTATATACATATATGGATATAAATACAGTATATAAAGAAATGGCCGAGGTAAAAGACCTGTATGTGCTATCTGGCCTGGAAATTGTTAAACAGTTGTTCTATAGGATACATAGTGCTAACAGTGAGCTTAGAGGTGCTGGAAGGTGTATTTTATAACTTAGGAGAGCTATGCTCGCTGTTTCCTTCTGTTGCCAGTCACTTTTGGCTCTTGTAGCTAGAAAGAAATTGGAGTAGGCCATTTTCCAAAAAGCCAAACTAAACATTAAAAGGCGAGAAATTCTTTAAAAAATAAAGAAATCTGCATGATAGATGCACGATGGGGGAAGTTCACTGTTTACAGAAGACACCAAGGTTTATCACTGAAGATAACACTGAATGCCAATGATTACATTATGTCAGTAATTGATTTATTTTGATGTGTTCAATATATATGAAGACTTTTGGTTAATCAAACACAGGTCCTATCATTAAAGGGGCAGTTCATGACAAGACATGACGTGAAAATTATAATATTTTAGATACATGCACAAATTTTGTACATGCACTCTTCCCTCAACCATAAAAGCCTCTGCAGACAGGAAAGTAAAGCAAGATCAAGCTTTTACTAATGTGAATTAAATGTTTTTAAGGAACCAAATGACTTTCATGACACATAGGATATAAAAAGGCAGCAGAACATTCATATTAATGTCTTTAATATTTTAAACAATCATGTATTTATGCTACATAACTGTCAGGATACCAGGATCAAATTTACACCAAAGGGTGTCCTCTCCTCTCTCTCTGTCCTCCCTTATTCTTTCTGGTCTCGTCCAACCAAACCAGTTCATTGTTTATAACCATAAAAGTCTCGGCAGTCAGGCTCGCTCACTAAGGCAGCATATTCCTCATAGCAAGAACATGACTCACTTGTGTGTGTGCATGAGCGTTGTGTGTGTGTGTGTGTGTTTGGAGAGCGGGGGTCTCAGATTTACTTTCAAATAAACATTTCAACTCTGTTTAATGTTGCAAGTGTTTCCCCCCCGATCCTAAAATTCACAGGCGCTCTATAAGGAGGACTTTGAAAAAAACAAGGGGAAAGGTTTCAGCGTGGTGGCTGACACTCCGGAGATGCAGAGAGTGAAGAAGACACAAGACCAGATCAGTAACGTACGTCCGGTTCACCTTGAAAACCACAGAACGTTGAAAATTTTGTTCTTGGCTTCACTTCGTCAGGTCTTTACAGTCATAACAATCATTGCATCAATTTCTTCTTTTCTATAGTAACATTAGGGAGGTTTTAACTTCATGATATGGTATCTTTCCAACCTCTACGTCTGTATGTGTTTATGAACGTCTGCATCTACTGTCATAAAGTCTGTCTCTTTACATGTAAACTTGTCTGTTTAAACATTCCCACCTTTTTGATTCAATGCTGCATTCAGGTTATGTTGGATTTATCATTGCTGGCTGAACTGAGACGGAGAAACGCCATCAGCTCCAAAATAAGACCCATAATGGTTTGCTCATGGTTATATATATTTTTATGTAGTGAAATCTTTTACTTAAGTAAATCCCCAGCAGTCCCAGCATTCAAAACTGTACTCAAATAAAAGTCGGCCAGGTGCTGACCAGGTGCCAGGTTCTCTCCGGGTCCTCCAGCTTCCTCTCCTAGTTAGGTTAACTGGTGACTCTAAGCTGCCCATAGGTGTGAATGTTTGTCTGTCTCTATATGTCAGCCCTGTGACAGACTGGTGACCTGTCCAGGGTGTACCCCGCCTCTCACTCAGTAATTTCCCACTGGGGAAAAATAAAGTAGTATGTTTGTATTTTGTTTTATCAATCTGAACTGGTGGAGTAAAAAGTAGTATAATAGTAGTGAAGTCTGCAGTAGAATTATGAAGTAGTAAAAGATGGAAATACTTAATTAAAATACAATAACCTCAAAGTGTGAAATACTGTGCAGTACTACCTCTTCTCTAAAAACTGAAACTCAGAATTCCCCCCTCCGACAAGATTGACTGATTCATATTGACTGGTTTTCCAACACACCATTATAGTTTACTTAGTATCTTATTTGGGTAAAATACCATCCAACTCAACTTTCATTAAACGATGCGCTGTTTAAACTCCATCTCTGGTAATTTCCATGTTTTCAGCTGAACTGAAGAATTAAGACCATGCATGGATTCAGTATAACAATATAACGCATCTAATGAAGCTGTTTTCCTCCTATTGTGTTATTTAATGTACTCATCAGCAAACTTAAAGCTATTGTCAACGTCATGGGAAATACACTTTCATGCTGAGAGTTAGATGCATGTCCATCAAATATTATGTTAGATCCGGCAGCTTACCTTAGTGTAAAGTTTAGTTAGCTGGAAATAATCCAGCATGTAACCACCAGTCAAACCACAAGTTATTGATTTTACACAAATAAGGTATAGCATGTTAATTAGTGAGATTTATTGGGGCTAAAAGTCCGATTTTGTTACCTATCAGCTATTTCTCCCGTTTCCAGTTTAACATAAGATTACCAGGTGCTTCTTCATGTTTAACAGGCTGACATGAGGGTGGTGTTAATCTTCTCATCTAACTCCTGGCATTAAAGTGAATTATTCTATTTCCCAAAAATATGGAACCATTCTAAAATGTTTTTTCCTAAATATACGTATTCTAATATAGTTTACATTTTGCAGGCCCTTTATAAGGAGGAGTTTGAAAAGAACAAGGGGAAAGGTTTCAGCGTGGTGGTCGACACCCCAGAGATGCAGAGACTTAAGAAGACGCAAGATCAAATCAGTAACGTAAGTGTCTTAAAGAGTTGTTTAAACAAATCATGAAAAAATCCCATATTTGTACGTAATTTACTCCCAAACCACTGTTACTGATGTCATTTTGAGTAAACTTAATCTGTGGTAGTGGTTATTTGTGTGTGTTTCTGCAAGGCTTCAATTTAAAAGCTGTGGTTAGTTGAATTGTCTTTCCAACTCATAAAAATCACAAATATCGTGATTCAGTGGTCGGAAACCAGGTTGGCCAAAACATATAAACACAATGCTAACATCTTTTATAGGGACGGTTTCTTTGGTAGACCTTATTTCCAGTGAAAACAATGACTCCTGGGAGTAACTGGGACACTGAGTATGAACAGACATACTGCACTTTACTTCATTAGCTTCATGTTTTGTTTCTTGGGTAAACCAAAAAGTTGGTTTACCCAAAAAACCTCATTCAAGTCTGCAAGTCTCTGACTTCTTCTCTGTGAAGAAACTCTTATTTAATCTAATTTCACAGTGAAACATCTGGTACATATCTTACTGTAACAACACTGTTCCAAAATGATGAAGGGATGAAATCAAACATGATTGGCCACATGAAGGCAGCAGTTCTGCTGATGTGATATGAGCCATTTCACAGGAAACCAATTCGGTCCAATCTTAGATTTATGGAGTGGTGCAGCACGAAGCTGAGAGAACAAGTTGCTTTAGACGGCACTGAGGGATGTCAGAGTACAATCCTGCAGAGACGCACATGCACATTTCAGACATTTCTCCAGGTCCGCTGAGGAGCAGCTGCCCTATATGGTCAAAGTCTCTCAGCTGTGGACACAGAGTGAATATCTGCTGCACACACACTGGTAGACACATTCATACCACAGAGAAACACACAAGCGTTCACTCTTTTCTCTCATGAGAGCTGTAGTTGCAGAAAGGAATGACAGTTGATAAGCTGTATGTCAAGAGGGCAACTTCTCTTTCCATGGTTGTATTTTTCTTCTTCTTTCTTCTACACATCTGTCCTTTTTCTTTCCTCATATTTGCATGTTTTTCATTACTCTTCTTAAGTTTTTTTGTCCCACAAAGTCATTTTTCTCTTTGCTCCTCTTGAGGTCTGTTGCGGACAAAGTGGGCTGCTCCTTCATTTCCTTATTCGACACCCTGCTTCTTCTTCCGTCCCCTAAAAGATGTGAGCGTTCGCTCCCTTTTCACAGAGCTTGGATCATCCTCTCTCTTGTCTCTGTGTCCCCTTGTGGACTGTATGTTACATAAGCGTCTTCACACTAGCGTGAGAAGTGGAGCCTTCTCGGAAAACAATGTTTTTGAAGAGCTGCTTTTGTAGAGTCGGCTTATTAAAAAGAAAAGACTGTCATAGATTATTCCAGAGCATAGCTAACACAGCATCTGTTTTAAGGATTTTATCTCAGAGTTCCTTACAGTCTGAAAAACATGTTTGTTATGTGCATTTCTAGTGGTGCTTTTCATTGTTTTGTTCCTGCAAAACATTACTGTGAAATGATCATATGAAAACGGTTTGACAGTAAAACGTTTACTTCCTACTAAAACTAAGACCGCCTCTGTAGCTGAGGTGCAGCGCCTAAAATG
Organism: Sandelia bainsii; assembly: GCA_032362345.1. Lineage (NCBI taxonomy): Eukaryota > Metazoa > Chordata > Actinopteri > Anabantiformes > Anabantidae > Sandelia > Sandelia bainsii. Next base: position 16,323,720 of record JAUMHL010000012.1, on the reverse strand, counting down.
GCGCGCTACCTCTCCCTGAGGGAGAACTTCAGGGTCAGCTGTTAAACGTCAGAGTATAGCACCCCCGTGTGGGTTTAATGCGTGTGTGTTGCTGTCTGTGTTTGTAGATAAAGTACCATGAAGAATTTGAGAAGAGCAAAATTCGAGGTGACGCTCCTCCTCCTGAAAATAGACAAGGTGAGGAAAGAACATCCACACGCACTGTGAAACATGTTCCTCTAAATAACTGTATTTAACTTTCTGTTTTTGTATTAACTTTGTGTGTGTGTAGACTATGAAGAGCAACCATCCAACACTGAAAGATTCAACCACCCAGCCGGACAACAGCACCCTGCTGCTTTAGCACCATCTAGTGGAGGGGTAAGCTAATACACAAACTTGTACTCTGTGTGTAGTTAAAAGTACAATATGTGGACACCTAAACATTACACCCATATGTGATATCTGAATATGTTATTCCAAAACCATGGAAATAAATAAAGTGCTGTAACAGCCTCCAGTCTCATGGGATGGTTTTCCAGATTTTTGAATCTTAGTGAAGTTCTTCCAAACCAAACTGAGAAAACTATTTATTTCCCGGAAACTATTACCACAAAGTTGGAAGCTTGTAATAATTGTATGATGCGTCATTAAGAGCTGTTTTAACTGAAACTAAGAAGCCTTCAGTCAAAACCACAAGCTATTTTTAGGTTTTTACAGAAACACAAATTTTCAGCTTTGTCTTCTTCATTTCTTTTAGTCTATGGTATTAATTCATCTGTTTAATTTTTGTTCTTATGTCTTTTTAACAATATCAGCAAAGTTTGCATGTTCCCGTGCATCTGTACTACTGTATTTATGACTGAGTGTAGTTGCCATGTCTGCATGTGCATGTGTTTGCTCAGAGGCTCCAGAAAGTGTTCAGACTCCTTCTTTTTTGCAGTTAGCTGTGGTTAAGATTTCATTTTAAATGTGATTAAAAAATCCCATTTTGTCTGCATTTAATAACCTGTAATGATAACATAAAAAACTGGAATGCATTATTTACTGACGTATTCAGGTCATTTGCTGTGGCTCTCCAAATAATGGCCAGGTGCAGTGTGTTTGCTTTGAAATATTTATTGAGATGTGTCTAGAACTTGACTGGGGACCACCTGTGTTAAATTGAATTGACTGGACATAGTGAAGTAGAAAAGGTTTCACACTCCCAAGTCAATTCAATTCAGTTTTATTTATATAGTGCCAAACCACAAAAGAATCATCTCAAGGCACTTCACAAATTAGGTCAAAAACAGTTATACAGAAAGAAACCCAACAGTCCCACTTGAGCATCACTGGGTGACAATGGAGAGGAAAAACTCCCTTTAACGGGAGAAACCTCCAGCAGATCCAGGCTCAGGGTGGTCGGCCATCTGCCTCGACCGGTTTCCGGAGTGGAAAGAGGAGAGAGAAAAGGAGAGCAGATAACAGCAACAGAGAGGAACATGATGCCAGCAGCTTCCTCATGCAATGACCTTGTTGCGAGACATAAAACCATTTCTAAAGCTTTGAGTTTCCCAGAAGCACAGTGGTTCAGAAATTGTGAAATGGACCCTCCCTGAATTGAGTTTGAGGAACCAGGAAAGAAGGGCCTTGCTCTCTCTCTCTCTCCTCTGCAGACATGGGAAAATTTTCCCATCATGTCATCATTTTGGCCTTTATGGTAGAATCGCTAGACAGACAACACTGTGGGCTGAACTCCAAGCACGATGCCTGCAACACAACAAAATGAAGGCATCTCTATACTTTCTGAAAACATTGTATGTTGTGTGTTTATCCCTCATGTAGGAAAATTCAATGCAAATAAATCTGTTAGGACTCTTTGTGACATGTCAGTGTGGGTGCCTCTGTTTATACATCTTCTGTGTGTGTTTCCCTCCACGCACTCAGAAGCGTTACCAGGCCATATACAGCTACACAGCAGCAGAAGCAGATGAAGTTTCTCTCCAGGAGGGCGACCTGATCTTAGATGTGGAGCAGATAGATGAGGGATGGGTGTTTGGATGCAACCAGCGTACAGGGCAACGGGGCATGCTCCCTGCAAACTACGTCCGACCTGTGTGAGACAACTAGACCGGTCCAGCAGACATTAGGTGGTCCACATGTCCAGCATGAGCTACCCTGTGAATCTGTCACCACCTACAATCAGACTTCTTTAACTCACCTGTTACGAATGAAAAGCATTGCTACTATAAACTGATCAATCTGGTTCTGCTTTGCATTTCAGGATCCATAAAGTCAGCTTCGGCAAAATTTCAGACAGATGACCTAAAAGTTGATGTGAAGATATTCTGTATGTAATAGAAGTAAGAAAAGCTGAGCAAATAATCACAAAAATATTATAAAAAGCTACAGTTCAAGAAATCAAGTCTCGGGTAACATTTACCTATTTTATGTACATGTTATTTAGACGTAAAGTGCAGCCTGGCCTTTGGACATACAGACACTGTTGCATGCGTTCATATGTTCTGCAACAGATGTATTCACTAACTGCTTGTAAATCCCGTAATATATAATCAAAATCTTAAAAAGAAAACCATACATCAAATGAATACAATTTGATTGAATAAAAAAAAAAAAAAAAAAAAAAAAAAAAAAGGGCAGTTTGAAGACTACACGATAATTAATTAAACCATGCTTCTGTTCTACATCATGTCTTGATTACACTAATGCATTGTTCAATGTGGGAATAAACACAGAACGAACACACAACATATCAATACCTTTATTCAACAACAAAATGCACAATATTAAATCACTGCATTGAGTAAAACTTCACCTGATTGATTTTGATTGTTTAAAATAAGAAAAAAAAAAATTTACAGAGTATGTTTTAAGTTAAAACAATGAAATCTTCAGCACCATGTCTTTTTTTTTTTAAGTTATAAACATGAAAACTCACATTTGACACAGACAATTAAAGCCCTTTTCTAGTTATGACTGGCTCAGACTCTGTCACTCTAAAAATCAGCCCTCTTCAAGCTGTAAGGACTGGCTTCATGTTGGAGAAAAAGGCTACCCTCTTCTTGATTTTACTCCTCAGTTTCGATGGCAGCCAATTCATCTGCTTCCCAAACAGCTCTGGGTTTTTTCCTATGAAGTCCTCACACAATCTAGACAGGAAATTAAACATAGCTTGTTCAGGTGCTCTGAAACCAGACGTACGCTCAGCAATTAATGAATAACTACAGCACCAGTCTGACAATGATTTGTGCATTTCACAGGTCTAACCTGTTCTCAGCAGAGATGCCGTCACCTGATCTTGTTTTGGTCTCAATTACAACATCTAAAGTTAAACTTTGTATAGACTTTTGTGGCCCCCCCAGAGGATATATCCTAATGACTCCACCCCACCATAGTGTTTGCATTTATGCATGAGTCTTAACCAATAATGACGAACTGATGTTAAATATGAGACGCACACGTGAATGATAATTTGTGAATCATTTAACTTCTCATCAGGTCAAAATTCAGTTTTATTACCAAATACCTGCAAAACATGACATTCCCATCAGCTTCTGCTACACTTGCTAATGAACAAATTTTAGCATCCCAACATGCTGAACTAGGTAAAGATGACAACTGATAAATATCAGTCTATTAGAACCATCTTTAGGCACATGGCGACATCACCGAACAGCTACACCCTCACTGACAGCATGGGCACGCATTTGTTTTTCTGAAGCAGAGTTTAATTTGACTGGCTCCCTGCTCCAAACTAAATCCACTTTTACCACAGTAGAATCCTTTTGTGAAAAGATCTGTTCTGCTTTTCTAATGCAAATAATGAGCAAACCCAAGCTTCCACAAAACTTGGAAAACAAATCCAACAACTTCTAAACCTACTAAAACATGACTTCATTGGCTAGAAAGTAGATATAATCAAAAGCTTTAGCATCACTAAGTTTAACAGTGTCAGTAAACTCAAGTCGACAAAAACATTTAAATTTTTAGTTTTAACTTTAATCTTAATTGTGAGTGTGAATAAAACACTGCTAATGTACAGTTTCTCTTACCTGAAGAGGGAGTACGGCTGTGTCTGAAAGATGATCACATCCTTGCAGTGATTTTGTGATGGAGCCCTCAGAACAGCAACCTGACAAGATGTTTGACAATCACATGAGTAGACAACAGGTGAAGCACTACTATAGGGTTTTGTTTATGTCTCAACAACTAATGCATAGAGAAAAGAAAAAAAAAAAAAAATGAATACATTCATGGTTCCATAGTTTTACTGATTCTGAGATATAATTAGTTCACTCAGAAAGGTACATTCACGTCATAGCATTACAGGAATGCAGTTTAGAGGTATAATTTTGCAATCTTTTGTTGCTGTCTGCACAAAAGATTATGCTGCACAACATTTTACTCACAAAGACCTTGCAGTGGAGCTAAAAATAAACCTTTTAAATAACAGCTTTAACTATTAGAATACAGAGCAGAGGTCACAAAACTGAACAGATATAAAACAAAAGGAGTGGCTGAGGAGCTTTCTCATCACGTACCGAGTCCATGAGGATGCAGAGGTTGCTGCTCCCCCCAAACACGACCACATCATTGTCACTTCCCAGGCACGCTGTGTGACAGACCCTGATGGAAACAAACATGTGGGTGATTAAGAGTTGTTATGAGTTAGAAACACCCCCACCTTCCAGGTTTAACAGACTCATATTTTTAACCCTATTTATTCAAAGAAATCACTGAGACACCTCATCTGTTTCAGGATTGGCCTGATCACGTTCACACTTCTACACCTGGAAGCTGCCCAGTGCAACCATAATCTGACCCGAGGCCACTGAGCAGCTCTACTGGAGCAGATGTGGTTATGGGCCTTGAGCAAGGGCACCACAGTGGTGTTGATGGGAGGGAAAGGGAGCAAGTGCTGCTTTTTTTAACCCCCACTCATCCACCCAAATTTTATCCCGTCAGTCCAGAGATTGAACTCAACCTGGTCACAAGCTTGCTTGTATTGTGGTTTTGAGGTGTATTTATATTAACTTCATAATTCAGAAATAAAAATGTATAAAATCAGCAGTTGCTCTCTTTTTAGCTGCATATTAAAGTCAAATTTCACCTCACGTCTTTTCTAATGCGGAAGCAAAAACATGTAGCATTTCAACAATTTTAAAATAATTTAACTACCTGGGCTTGTCCATGTGGGGGTGTGTCAACTTGTTCCATGCTTTCTTTTGTGTATTAAACTGCCAGGCATCACCTAGACAAAAAACAAAACAAAACACAAAGCTCATGATCATATTCATATTAAAGAACAAAGTGATCTATTTTCTTTTCACTGAGAGAATTAAAATCTAATCTAGAATCTATAAACAACAACTGGAAGATAACCACAAGAGACACAAAACCAACGAACTGTATGGTTTGTAGTAGTGAAATGTTCAGGCGGATTCTTACTCATGCAGCAGGAGGCGTGCAGGGTGGACACTTGGAGCATGCAGACGGAAACGTAGAAAATAAAAAAGGGAGCGATACTTACGTCGTGGCCGAGACTTACTGAGAGTGTTTCCATCTACGCCGAGACCGCCATATACAAAGAGGGTATGATCGGATATGGGCGTCATGGTGTGCATAGAGCGTCCCAGTGGTGCACAGGACGAGGGGATGTCACTGTTGTACACAGAGAGTGGAGTGGAACAACATTCAGTTTATTACTGGAATAAAAAAAAAAAAATAATGCAAGCATGAAGACATGTGAAGAAGGTCTTACAATTGAGTCCAGGCCCAGGTTTCCAGGTCTAAACAGAACATGTCCAACTCTGCCGCCTCCTGTAACAATCACATACAAGCAAATTAACCTCAAGTGTTATCATAAGATTAATATAAAGTGTCTGTGAGAGTTAGAGTGTAAGCATCACAGCATTGACATTAACAAACTCTAAACCCAAACTGTACAGTTTCCCCCAAACATCTCTTTATAAAACGAGGGGCATAAATCTGGTCTCAGGTTTCCACAAGAATTTGGAACTTGGCTGCAGGATTTACTCTATTCAGCGATAAGACCATTGGTGATGTTGAATGATTTAGCCTCACAGTCAGTGTTTAAGTTCATCTCAAAAGGTGCTGGGTGGGGTTGAGGTCAGGGATTTGTGCAGACCAGTCACGCCATTCCACACCAAACTCCAAGAAAACCATTTTTTTAAAATAGATCTGACTTTGTGCACAGGACCTTGACAGGAAAGGGATGTTGAAACAGGAAAGGGCTTTCCCCAAACTCTTACCACAAAGTTGGGAGTACGCTATTGTCTTAAAGCATCTCTGTATGCTGTAAGCATTAAGATTTCCCTTAATTGGAACTGAAGGGCAAGATGACCACAAGTACACTACAGTATGTAGACATGAACTAAAAATTGTTCACTGTAGTGCAGATAAACTGCTCAGCGAAGTCAAGGCAACGCACCACTCCACCAGAGATGTAGCCTTTGTTTCCTAGAAGGGCACTGGCATGGCAGCCTCTGGGAGCAGGAGCAGGACCCTGGACATAACACAAAACAATATTCATACCATCACATTTGCATGGCTGTTATATTTAAGAGTGAATGTAATAATGCTACCCCACTTGTGTTTTTATTGTCTGAAAATAAATTAATAAAATAGAGAAAACCAATAAATTAACTCAAATCTGACATGAAATCCCATTTACTCACTCGAGTCTCTGGCACGCTCCACATATCAGTATGAGTATCAAAAACATGGACTTCGTTGTTCCAGCCCCAGCATCTAAATAATGTGTCTCCAATTGTTGTCTAGATGGAAAAAATATATCATCAGGAGCACCAAAGAAGATTTATATTAAAGCATGCGGACAGTATCATATTGTCCATTTCCCCTCATCCCTTCGTAGACTGAAGCACCCCAGGTAACCAATACGGGACCACTTTTGTTCTCACTGACACCATGATACTGCGCTTCTATGCAGATGATTCGATGGTATATGTCCAAGATAAACCTTAAAGTTTCTCCTTAACAGAGTGGAAATTTTCTAATTATAACAGACAAAAGCTACATTATTGGCTCCAGCAAATTCAATCTTTATTCAAATGTCTAAAGCACATTGTGCTTTCCACACTCCTTTTTGAATTTCATATTAGCAACCTTGCTTCTACATCAGGAATAATCACCAGTTTTATAGATAATGAATCCATACATGCCTCTCTTCCTGCAGACTCAAAAGCTAAGAAAATAGCCATTATGTCCAAGTTTTTTTTTTTTTTTTTTATAGTAAATGTATATTTTAATATTTGTATCATTTTGTTCCCTGCAATTTGAATGAAATTGTTAATTTTAATGGTTTTATTTTATATTTGCTTTTTCTAAGTAATTTAACTGTTGGTTTTGAAAAATTACACCTTTAAACATAATAGCTGATGAACAGCCTCTGGGTCACAATATTTAGGTTAGTGTTGCTCAAGACTTGTTCTCAGAGTTACAGAATAATTCTTTGAAAATTCATAATAAGGTATATGCAGCAATCATCCTTTGATATTATTATTATTTACCCAGGACATCTCTTCCACAACGAAGCTTGTTGCCGGAGTGTTTCGTACCTCCCCGATGGTTTTGCATCCGTAGCCACCAAAATAAATTATTCTGCACCAAGAAACAAAAGGACAAAAATACCTCTTAATCCAAAACATCTTTCCAGACGTTTAAGTTACTTTAAATGCAAAAGGATAAATTCTTCAGAGTGAAAAGTCCCCCACGCTGAGGGTGTGAACGGTTGCTTGAAAGCTCAGCTGGAGCTCATTTGCATGCGCCAGTCCAGCTGTGACTTCCTTACAGACAGAACTGACCTGTCTCTGTGGACCCAGCAGGAGTGCTTGTTACGCGGTGATGGTGTTGTCCCCTTGGTGTCCATCACCTTCTTCCATGAGTAGCACTGCTCTCCAAGGTCAAGACTGAACATCTGCAGACATACAGGGTAAAATTCATCAGATCAATAAGAGAGTCATTCTAAAGTTACCAAATCTTTATTTTTGTTGAGGGTCAGAATCACAAAGGGACTTTATTTACACTGCAACAGCTCAAGACTTCTGAGCTTTCCTGATCCTGTCTAGCTCCAACATTACTCTGTCCTCCATTTTAAATTTTGACACAAACTCATCACAGTGTTAACTGGATCTTCACCTATTTCTTGCAGCTATCAGACCAGATGATCATGCGGGATCAGTATCTAGAGTCTGGTATGAGCTTGGCAGCTGTATTTTTGTACAACACACGCTGGGGCCTGGAAAAATTTGCAAGACAAATTTTAAATGAACATACCATGTATTCAAATGTTGCATTGAAAACACATTTTTATAAACAATGCAAATGTTTGAAGTGAGTCCACCTGTTAAAGGTTAATTAAAAAAAAAAGAAAAGAATTTTACCGTACATGAGGAAATTGCTTTAAAAATACTTTAATTTCTGTCCATTTGCTAATCTGTCGACTTCAGCTTTCCAGAATGATCCAGTATTGTACAGCAACACAGTGACTGATGGCTGAAATAGTTCAAGGATTTTGGAAATACTAACAGAACAGCAATGAGTTGGTTTAACAACACACTGGGTTTTATGTTTCAGCACTGTTGCTGGAGTCAGCTAATTTAACGAACACCAAGGGCCCCAACTTGTGGTTTTCCCATGGTTAACTCACTTGGTTGCTGTATCCAGTGGGGTCACATCCTCCAAAGATGTAGAGTGTCCCATTAACATGAGAGCCACAGAAGCCTGATAAGTCTGGGGGGATGTCTCCAGTGATCTTCCTGTGCTCCCTGTCGCACAAAGGGAAAGGGTGGTAAAAGAGAACCAGCTTAACATGTGTAAATGCAGTGGAGAGGGGGCAGCTTTCAGTTTCAGCATACACACAAAGAAACTGACTAAACAACTAAAGCCTGTAGTTTGATAGACAGATTTAGCTTAGTCTTTGTTCATTATTGAGCCTGTGTCGTCACTGCATCTTGTTTGTGCCATCAAAAGAAACACTCCCAACATGTCAAGGTGACACAGTGTTCATCTGAGCTGATAAACAGCTTCTATCTTACCACGTCCCGCTGTCCAAATCACAAAGCCATATCTCATCACTGGGCAACATGACGTCCTCTCCTGCAACCACCTGTGAGAAAACAGAGGCGATACAGTCATGTACTGCATGAATACACAGTGTACTTGTACTTTTATGTGCTGGACAAAGACGTATAAACAGAGTGGCCCCGCTTCAGGTCAAAAACTGACCAAACATCACAACAGACCACAATGTTCCTGTTTATTTGTACGGTTCAACATTTACTCCTGTGCAAAGCAACCATCAGGATGCATGAAGATGATGATGGGAGAAATGTTTTCATGTTGAAACATGTTCCTGCTGTAAAAGTTTCATACGAGCATCCTTAGATATGCAGCAACGTAGATATGCTTGGCTGTTCATCAAGTTGCTTATGAGAACATTTCTGCAGGTTTTCATGTTTTCTATGCAGAGATGGCAGCTTAATACAACCAGCAGCCCTCCGTAACTTGTACCCTTCATGAACCATATGTGCCGTTTTAATTTAAACTGGGATAAAGACATTTATTCAATTTTATGTCTAGTTTGAAGGATGAAGTTTAATTATATTTTGGCCACTTATATGAATAAGCGTAGACAAAAATTCAACTTTAACTATAATGCAGTTCAAACTACAAGTCTGAAATGACCACCTCTGAAATATCAGTGCCTAATAAACCAGTAACTGGCGCTTTAAATAATTAAGTATCAAACAATAATATTCAACATTATATTTAGTAAGAAACAGGCGCAGAAAAGTAATACTGAGGTAACTGAAGGAGACAAAGAAGCAATGGAGGCTTCCCGTGACGTGGCTCCTCGCAGATATACCTGCACAGGTACATTTCCACACCGAGCACAGTTTCTTACCTGGTAACCTCCCCAAACATACAAAACGTTGTTGTCTATGAAGGCCGTGTGGCTGCTCCTCTCCAGCCGGCTCAGCGGAGCGTCTCCCTCTGCAGCAGCAGCAGCAGCAGCAGCATCCATCCCGGACCCGGACTCTGTCAACTCTCCGCTTGTTGCCGAGACTCGTCGCTCAAATAAAAACAACTAAAATGGTTACCAGAGGTGGGGGAATGCTCGGGGGAATGCTGCGGTGACTCACACAGAGCACAGACCTGACCTGCTGCTCCGGCTGCACAGCGGAGAGAAAAGCCGACTGGATTGGTCGCGTTGCCAAACGTGTTTTTCAGGCTTGCTTTCCTTATTTACCCCTCCCATGAGCATGGTCACCAAGTTATGCAATTACTTCTACCAGCAAAGCATGGTGCACTCACCGAAGGGGGGGGGAGCGCTTGAGCTCATGTGGGTTGCACACACATCACTATTACTACTATTTCAGCATTGCATATAAAGACTTTTATTGTGAAGCGCATTGTTGATCTGTGCTTTTTACTGTTTTATTTCTGCTGTTTGCATTTAATAAAGTGAAACGTGATCAGGCCAAGTTACAGAGAGAGACAGACTCTGACTCATCACGAACAGGTGGAACTCATTTCAGTGTCCTCAGCTTTCATTTCCTTCAGCTTGATGCTGACTGTGCTGCTCATCATGCGATGAGCTGCAGCTGTGCAAGTGTCCACAACATGAGATCAACAGGCTTCACAGCAGATCTATGTTCATTCAGATTGACATTAAATGATGGGGGCTTCCATTTTATCCTCATTTGTTTTGTTTGCCCATATGAACATAAAACCATCTCCTCCTGTTCATACTGGCCACAGAGAGGCCAGTTCCTGTCTGATTTCAGTATAAAGGATGGGGGACAGCGACAGTTCGTAGTTTAGTGTAAACAGAGCTGTATGAGTCATGGGTGAGCTAGGATGTCGGGGGGGGGGCACCACCAGCCAAAGAGGAGGAAAAACTGTCTGGACATTAATTTCAGATGTCCAGTCTACCTCCAACAGCCACGTAGCAGCTGTAAAACACACTCCCCCATTTATCAGGTGGTAATAAAATGTCAATATTACAGACACAAGATTTGTAATTGAAATTATTAAGAGAATCACAAGGAAAAGCATCAAATTCTAATACTTGAGAAGCTGGAAATGAGATTTTGCTGTTTTAAGTATGAAAAAACTAATCAATGAACTGTTCCAGCTGCACTTTTGTATGTACTGTTTGATAGTTTAACAAAGCATCATATTTTCTAAGCTCTTCATATTTTCATATTTATAATCTGTTAAATAAGTGTAGAGAGGCGTAAAGAAATAATCATCTTTTTTTGTAGTATAAAGTAACGTAAAAATAAAATCCTCAAGTACAAGCAGCTCACAATTGTACTTTGTCCATGAGTAAATGTACTCAGTTACATTCCACCAACTTCATAAGAGGTTCCATTAGTCTAGCCACTAATCATCCCTCTGCTATGAATATGTTTTTTCTTAAGAATTGCTGTGAAATTCAACACCCCCCCCCCCATCATAATCTTCATCAGGAGGTTACAAAAAATGTTGAACGCCACGTTTGTGATTTACTCAAATCTGTTTCGCCACACGAGCTGCGTAACAAATGTCTGACAAAATATATATATAGATGTATTTTTAAATGTTCCCATCTGAACATTTTAGACGAGCTACATTTTAAATCACACACATCAATGTCTGCGAGTTTTAAATAAACTTAATATACTAAGAGAAACATTCAACAAAGTCGTCTTAGTGACTTTACGTTTACCCTAAATCAGCATCTAATGCAGCAACGTACATTAATTTCATTTTGTGATTATGACAGCGAGTTTAATGCTTTTGGGCCCTTCATTAGTGACACACCAAGAGGAAAACAGAGTAAAGCTTAAATAAAAAAGAAGGCACAATTACAGTCTTTTAATTAGAACATATCAAGTGCTGTTTTCATTGTTCTGCATGTACAATACCCAGCCTCACTGTTGTGTTGTTTAAATGTGTGACTTTCTTTGTGCATCTGAGACAAAAGCTGAGTGTAAACACGATGGTGAAGAACATTGTGTTCTCGATGCCATAAGACAAACTAAGTAAAAACCCACAATGGAAAAACGTGCTGGATATGATTCTTGGCAGCAGCCGTCACCATTGTCCCGTCGTCCTTTTGATGCCGTGGCTGAATCAGGATTCAGAGAGGTATTAAAGTCACTGGTCAGTAACATTTGGCTGCATTATGTCAGCATCAAGACACTCAGTGTGCCTCTAAATTAGAGTAAGAGACTTTAGCTACTGCAGCACTGTGGCGCCAACACCATCTTACGCAGGTTTCAGGTCGGAGCAGGAGAACCGCGCTCGTAATTGCACTTGAGGTTACTTCATGTAAAAGCTACATTTTGTTTTTGTTCTCTTTCCTTTAGCAGGCTTCCAGCTTCCTGAAATAAAAAAAGATGGCACATGTGACAGGCCACAGAGCCCCGCCCTGCTGGCTGCAGTCAGTCCTGCAGATGCCTCTCCTGGTATTTCCTCATTCGCTGGCAGCGAGGACACGGGGTCTCTGCTGCTTTGCAAGCCAGGTGAAACACAGCTTTACAATCTTTACATCTGGGGTGAAGACAAAAACCAAGTAATTAAAACACTGTCAAACCTGAAGCTGAATACAGTTAGGAAATAAACACAAGCTCTATAAAACATCTAGAGGAACAAAATATAAAAAAAATAATGGTTAATCCTCATAATGCAAGTTGCAAGCTGAATCTCCAGTGGCTGTTCCATATTTGTGGTGCATAATTAGAAAAAGCTGCATCTCCCACACTTCCCAAAGTGCACTGCTGGGAGAGCAGCTTCGAGTTACAGGCCCTAAGATCACATCCTGGAATATAAGGAGAGTCATACAAAACCTTCTACACCACAGTCTCTGAGGTTTATTTTTCATTTACTTACTGGATGTCAGTGTTAGGTTCATAAAATTACCAAGTAGTAATAGATCATGGGAAAAAGAGACGTAGACAAGTACGAAGAAAAGGACAAAAACACAGCGAGCGCTCGTGTGCAAGATAAAACTCTTAATTATTTGGTCACATTTTGAAACCAAGAGCCCTTATTCCCACTCAACATGCTCTCTTTCATGAACAGCAGAGGTAGAAACAGGAATGATGTGGCCCAGGGCAGCATACCTGGTGGTGGTGTCAAACTGGAAGGGGAAGATGGTGTCATTAGCGTGGCATATCTGGCAAATGAAGCCACGCTGCATGCACAGGTCACAGTGAAACACGTGGTTGGAGGCATAGTTCAACAGTGTGATCAGGTAGGTTGTATATTGGTCATTTGCTATCTGCAAAAACAAAACACACGTATGGTAAATACGAGTGGTACAGCAAACACACATTAAAAATGGATCCTTCAAGTTATTACATATTTTTAGGCTGTGTAACGTGTCTAATATGGACATAGAGATTTTGAGGGAACTCTGAGGGCCGTTCAAGTAGTTTCATGTTGGCTTTAGATCCTTTTAGAGAAGCCAAACTCATTCCAGTTTCACTTTCCTCACCACATGACATTTCGATCCAAAATGTACTGATATTAAGTGGAATCGATTCAGATCTTGTGTCGACTTCCAGTTCCCCTTTACATTTCAGAGAGTAAAGATTTTAACCTGTAAGTGCCTTTTTATTTTGAAGGGATCAGTTAGCTTCATTTTCTGTTACTTAGAGGAGTTCATGGTTCATTAGCTGACAAAACCTAATGACACCTACCAAACGACCACACAAACCGATGACATTAAGAGGTTAAGAGGTGGCAAATGGCTGGTGAAGAAACATAATGGAGTCAGCAGGTTACCTGTCGTAGGTCCCTGACACTGTACAGATGGCTTGACTCCAACAGGTAAGTTCTGTGCTGCATTCTGGAGAGAGAAGTGAAAAACATGTAAGACAAAATGTAGTTAAAAAAAGTGGTGAAATGTAACAGGGTTCCAGCAATTTAAATATAAGGTTTTTAAAAACCCTTTTAATGTCAGATAAAATGAAATTTAATGTCCACTCACACAGGCTAGAATGATGTACATTTAATACAACAGGGCAAAATAGACCAGAATGATTTTTTCCAGCACTACATCATAATATTTCCTAAAGGTATAATCATTTATTTTATTTAATGTGGCACAAGAATTATATTTAGTTCTCTTTTAACCCTTCTATGGCCTTCTCGTACGTTGTATACCAATATCACACACACGTGCACACACCCACCTAGCTTGGAGCTTCTTGTAGGCTCCGCTGCGACAGGTGAGCAGGTAGTCACCCAGCAAACGCAGCCTCTGCCGCAGGTTGTGGGACTGAGCCATGGACTCTGCATGCTTCACTAACTCAGGGTTTAACTGCTCCAGGTTCAGCAGAGGCTCGTGCTCCACCTGAGCCAGCAGCTGCAGAGCTTTCTTAGATACCTGGACACATGCATGTAGGTGAACTTGTCACTTCAAGTTGTGTGTGATTGTGTTTGATTTAACCTGTAAACAGACTCTGACTCTGAAATGATCAGATCAGCAACACAAGCCGTCTGCTATCACTGATTTCACCACAATATATGGTAACAGGAGTCAGTGATTAAAAAGTGATCATGCACCCACCTCTCGCTGGTTGAGATCCCAGTTGTGCACCATGCGTGACGGGATGATGGTGGTGTCGCCACTGAGGCAGGAGTCGCAGTAGTACTGGCCTGAGAACTCACACAACCTGGCTCTGCCCAGGGACGGGCCAATCGGCTGAGGACACCCTGAACGTGACACACAGTAAACAAATCTCCGCTTCTGATTCACATACTCAAGAAAATTTAAATAACAGCAGGTTCATGCATACAACACACATACTCCTGAACACACATTTATATTTGTCTCAACAACAGCACTCAGTGTACCTGCACATTTGAAGTTCTGCGTGTCCAGCCCTCTCTCTGAGGGCACGGTGCATAGATAAATGAGAAGTGCTCCATCTTCTTTTAGGCTGTACTGTACCAGTCTGTGGAGATTTCCCGTCACTCCCAGGCGCACTACAGCTGGCTCGTCATGAGCTACCCCATCATCCCCACTCTCCAGGTAAGAGTCCAGAGCTCCACGGATCAAATTCCTCCAAGACCGAGCTTCCTCAGAATTCTCAGCCCGGAGTCTAATGGTCTCCCTGACGGTCACGAGTTTAAAAAAAGCCGGTCCTCCCAGAGAGACATCAGGAACCACATCCCGGATTTCCTCAATGGAATGAGTTAACCGCAGCAGCTTTCTCCCCTCCTGTTCTTGGAAGCCCTTCAATGCCTCCAATGAGAGGGAGAAGACTAAAGGTGCCCATGTACGAGCCTCGGGATCTGTGGAAAAATACAAAACAGCTTCTTTGAGGGCGTCTGTTTCCAATTCAGCTGTTCGAGTCCAGTCGAATTCCTGCTGAGAAGGTGCCTCCTGCCCTCCGCATGGCCCTGTGTCGAAGGAGGATGAGCCTCGCTCTGGGCTGGAGGGAGCAGAGGATGGGGATGAAAGTGTGCGTTCATCCACACCATTCTCAGCGGAAGGTTGCAAAACCTCCCACAGCTCATCACTACGAGAGGCCGGCCGACATTTGTTGACCGCCTCTATTATTCGGTCCACCCAGTCCTCAGCTTCATCACAATTGGCTGCTCGGAGGTACAGCCGCTTCCCGGGGAAGGCCAACTCGAAGCGACCCTCAGGCGAGGTGATGCGAGCGTCCTCGCATCGCACCAGGGAGCAGTTGTCGCAACATGTCCGCTCCTCTGCATTTTGATACAGCCGGAACTCGAAGGGCGACAGCTCGCAGTAGTAGTCGCGCCACAATCCCATCGCACCTCGCCGCTCTAGATGGCCGAGTTTCAGCAAGCCGCGAAAAGGGTTGGACAGCCCTGACAGACAGAAAAATGGACACAGATAATGGAAAGTCAAAGAAAAGAAGCACAACTTATTTCATACGGTCTTGAAGCCACAACCCAAACCATGATAATCTATAGACACAGGAAACAACAGTAAAAAGATAAGCTTATCTTAATTCTGAGAAGTAGACTTACTAAAATGAACTGTGGAAAAAATCATTCATATCACTATTTCAATGAATGAGTTTCATCAGTAGACGAGTAAATGAAGGTCGACTTTACATGCATCAGTGAAATGGTTAATTTATCAAATTTGACTTTATACTGTGACAACCAAAGCTGTGTAGTCTGAACACGTCCCTGCAAGTTTGTACTGTCACAAAAGCTTCTCAGTATTACTCACTGTTTCCCAATTCTGCAACTTCAGACTTCCTTTCACTTTATTTCTACATCTTAATAAGCCCTATGACTCATTCAGCTGCACGAAATGAAATGACATTGCATTGCAGGGAAATCTGGCCACACTCCAGTTTATGAGGCAACATGTGTTTTCCCATTATACCGTGAAAGGAGATTAGTGAGGTATCTTTAAGGTTTCCAGGACCACAAAGCTCCGGAGCAGGTTACGTTCAGAGGATCAGATCAAAATCTGTCTACAGTCTGACTATTGATCAATCAGATCACTGCAACTAACAGTTTTCATTCCTGTTTAATCTGCTGTTCATTTATTCAGTCACTTGTCAATGGAACATCAAGTTAATCACAACCTCTATGAGTCCGATCTGACATCTTTAAATGTCTTTTTCTTTGTAGTTTGTTCCAGTAAACTTTTATTAAATATGTTACTAACGCACTGGGTTAGTAACACCCCCAACCACCGGGCCATGGACCAGTATCGGTCCGTGGGTCATTTGGTACCGGGCCGCACAGAAAGAAAAAAATTACTTTATTCCCGTTTTATTGACAATCACAGTCTTTTATTTTGAAAAAACGGATTCTATGCCGTCAGCTCCTCTTAATGTGCTCTGTTTGTAAACATTCCTGGTGCATTGAGCATGTCCGAGGATCAATTGCTGGAGATTGCAAATGACGGTGGCCTTAAAAGTATGTTTGAGACGATCTGTGTATAACCCACCAGCGTTTTAATCGCCACAAAAGAGATCGGTAATATTGTTAAAAAATTATGTCATGTGAGCCCGTAGCGCAGAAAAGGTTGGGGACCGCTGCTCTAGATCCTCTAGAGTGAAGACATATCACTCCACTGAATTTTCTGGAACAACTCATTTCACAGGAAGCCGGACATCAGTGTAGCAGCAGGTTAAGACAAAACAAAACAAACAAAACACATTTGAGTTTAGAAAAGGAAAGGTGGATTTTGACCGGCTTCATTAAAGCTGATACCAATGCTTTGAAATATGCCCAGATTCCTCCGCTCAAAACATGACAACACCATGAAATACCTATTTGTCTGCGATGGACGACACTGGGAGGTGACTGAGGGCCCGGGGCCTCTGGAAAGGGAGCAGAAGGAGACAACTCATCGTGGTCCGACACCTCCTCCAAATGAGGTTTGTAGATGTCATCCTCAGAGATCCAGGAACGGGAATGCTGCAGACAAGTGGTAGGAGATGGTTTAATCTAGCACAAGAAAACTAAATCCACTGCTAATCAATATCCAATAATCGTAGTTTTTAGACCAAATTTACTCATCAACGAGCCTGAAGACAGAAAACAGAGCTGAGTCTGTTCAGTAAACTGTTAATATTATCATGTGCCTTTGGGGTTAGTGGTGCGATAAGAAAACACAAAGAATGGGCTCTTTCTACGTTAAGGGTCGTGTAAATTTAAGCACAAATTTGTCACAAACTTGACTCATTTGAATGATCACGTCACGTGTGGCAGCCGCAGTAAGCCTGGTGAAATATTATGACATATGCTGGAGCTGTCCCTGCTTGGAAACCATGTGTACAGTAACAACAGAACAAGGTTTTGACTTTCTACAGTGGGTCATTGATGATACAGGAACCTAACTTTCTTTGTATTTTATCCACAACATCCTGCCACAGTGGCAGTTTTATTTCTTAATCTACTGTGCAATAGTATTTCTGAGCATCTCCATAATTACAGCAGGGAAGATTACTCTTGATCTCCTTGAATGGTTTGAACACTGTGTAAAATAACCACAATAACCCGCATTTAGTGGGTTATTTTTTCCATGAATTACTTAAAAGCTTTTTCCACCCTGACACACTGGCGTCCAGACATATCATTTGCCATTATCCTCAGTAGGAAAATTCAAGGAGTAAGTCGGTAGTAAGGTGAATGCTACACCTTACTTCTGAATCCTCATCAACTAATTGTGAACATTTTTTGCTCTGTGTATGACATTTGTAGATGGTCTTTTTCCGTTTGTACGAGTACTGTAATTAAGAAGTACTGTATGTTCGAAGGAAGGAGGTTTGCTTTTCTATTAGTTTGACTCAATCCAACATTTGACTGCTAACTTTCTGATTTCTGGTATATATTTACTTGGATTATGGTACCTTGAATAACTTTGGATACTATTTTTGTTTTGCAGCAGAAAAGATGTGTAAAGGGAGGATTATTCATGTTCTAGCATCACACTGTTCTTCTGACTCTGAGTGGATTTGTGAGTAACTCTTCAACATGAGATGTATGCATGGTGGAACTTTAAGAAGTGTGTCAGGAGGCCTGTGACTTTCCACATCTACATGAGTCAATTTCACCTAAAAGTTATTGTACACTTACTGACAGAGAATCTGCCCTGCTCAGGATGCTGGAAGAGCGATGTGTTGCTTGATGTACTGATGGATCCGAGTTGCTCTTCTCTGAGGTCTTTGCGTCTTTCTTCTCTTGGACAGGCTCACTACACTCCTCAGTGGTATGTACTTCCTCCACAGACTCCACAGGTTTACTGACTGTGGAGATCATGTCTGTGTCCAAGTGTAGCTCATTAGAAACAGCATCGTGCGCTTCCATCGTCTGGTTCTCATCAGATGATGGCAGCTCGAGGGATGTTGGTGGCGGCTCCGAATCAGACAGTGGAGAGATTGGCGGTTGGTCCTCGAGTTCTTGCGACGGCATAGTCGGATCCTGGGTCTCGCTGTCGGAGCCACTGAAAACGGCCGTCTCTGAGAACTGATCGGGACCCGTGCTGGAGACGAAAGAGTCTTCACGCATGGAGTCCTGACTGCAGTTGGTACTCTCTTGAAATTCAGTCAGCAAACTGAAGAGACAAGGAAAAGTCATGGTATACTGTACATGTTACTGTGAGCTGGATTAAATCCATTGTAAAAAAGAAAAAGAAAAGACAACATCAAAACGAAGACGGCATTGATCTATCTCTGAATATTTTCTGACTTCCTTACCCTGTGCCTCTCTCAGGCTCATCTGTCCCTACTGAAGCTACAGATAAAATATAGCTTAGTAGTAGTTTTTAGCAAACGTTAGACTTATTAAGTACTTAATCCATTTGTCAGGGACTATTTTCAGCTGCGGATTAATCATTTGGTGTTCTAGTGAATAAATACAGAAGCGGGGCAGAACATATGGGATTAACTCTAAACTACAGTACAGTAATGAAGGAACATGCCACCCCGAGTTTTGGACTTTTAATGGTATGTGTCGACAGTGAGACTGACTGTATTTGCCAGCATATGCAAGTTACACTTACTCTTTCTGTGGCCTCTTGGTGCTGATGTCGATGTTAAGGGGCACTTCCAGGTCACATGAGGACCACTGCTCTCCTGCTGGGCTGCGGGGGTCCTGCCCCTGCAGGAGACTGTCAGAGCTCAAGCTGGAGGAGAGCTGAGAGGAGCCTGTGGTGTCCAAGCTTAAATTAGATGAGTTGAGAGCAGTCCTACTCCCATGTAAAGCACCTGGCCCCCTCCCCGTCAGCATCACTGGGCACCCTCTTTGGACATCAAGTGCATCTGATGAGCCGGACGACTGAGACACTGTGTCCCACAAGTCCTTACAAGTGGGCTTTGGTTGGTCTCCACCATTGAGAGGCAGATCAAGTGTGTCCACCTGAGAGAAAGGGCAGAGTCCAGCAAGAGCCAGGGGCGTGGTGGTCCATTCGTTG
Organism: Sandelia bainsii; assembly: GCA_032362345.1. Taxonomy (NCBI): domain Eukaryota; kingdom Metazoa; phylum Chordata; class Actinopteri; order Anabantiformes; family Anabantidae; genus Sandelia; species Sandelia bainsii. Next base: position 16,303,787 of record JAUMHL010000012.1, on the reverse strand, counting down.
AGCACAGCTGACTTGTACGACAGATTGAATGTAAGAGAGGCTAGACCCTGGAGGTAGCTGAGCAGAACCTCTCGTTCCTCGGCATTCAGGAGCAAAGCGCTGGGCTGGTAGTGAGCCCGCAGCTCGGAGTCTTCCCGAAACAGTGAGGCGAGGTAGCACTCCAGCAGGCCGTGGTTGAGAGCCAGCCGCAGCCACGCTCTGCAACGACCCACATCCGTTCCCACAAAGCTGATCTTCTCTAGCTCTGTGATCACATCACTGTGGATTTAACAGAGTACGGTGACACTTAATAACTAATTAAATACAATTTATAATTTTACTTGTAATTTAGTCACAGCTGTATGTACGTGCCCTCGTCCCGACCTACCGGTGGGTGACGCTCTTGAGGAGACTCCAGAAGAAAGGCTGAGGGAGGGGTCCCCGATCTCCCTTCCTAGTCCTGCCCCCAGCCTCTGAGCGGATGTACTTGCTCTTGATACCGTGAATGAAGACGGATTCCAGGGCGCAGCAGAGCAGGTTGGCGTCGCCATCTTCACTTGTTACCACTTCATCTGACGTTACGTATCGCTTCTGGAGGGCCTTGAGCGACTGTGCAAACTTCTCTTTGATCTAAATGACAATGTGCAGAAGAGTGAAATATTATCAGCTTCCTCGTGTTTTTAGAATGACAGCTATTAAGGTGCAGTTCTTGACGAGAAGCAGGTTGGCAAACTGACAATAACTTCTCTGTTTACAACACACTTTTATGTGCAGTAAGAATTATAAACCTGCACATTCTCTGCATTCCAAACTACGGTGTGATGAAGAATAGATGGAACAAGGTCAGGGCCCATGCCATTATGAAACATGAAAATGTAATAAGCAAGGAAACAATATGCAACAGGTTGCAAAAAAATCCTTCAGTTACAGTTAAAAATGTTTAGAAGCAGGTTTTATCAACACTGAGCACTGAAGAATTTTTCTTTTACTGTGCTCAGCTTGGCAGGATTTCAGCTCAACAGCAAAAAAAAAAAAAGTCTTCCTGACTCCCATATTAATTCAGCAAATCAGCAGTACACTGGCCACTGTCTGCAAATCTATGCTATTTAAAATATCTAAATTCAGAATTATTTGATTAATCGATTTGTTGATTAACACTAAATTGATCAGCAGATACTCTGCCAATTGAATAACCATTTGTCATCCTTCAGCAAAACTGACAGTTCTTAACATTTCTGGTTCTCAAACATGAGAATCTGATGGTTTTCTTTGTTGTACATGACAGATGATAAAAAATAACTGTTAGCTGCAGCCCTAAATACAATGTGTTAAAGCAATCACAAATACAATACAGTATATGCTGAAAACTAATCACTATTCATGTCTGCATTCATTCTCTAATATTCTGTCCTCACTTTGCATAGATAAGATGATCTGCTACTGTTTTCCATTTGATTCAGTATCTGTTTAAAAGCTTTAGATTCTCTGTTAAGACCACTGTATTGTGACTATGATAATCAGGCATGTGATAGGATCAGTGCTGACATAGTGTAACGTTGCATTCTGCCGAGTACACTCACAGTAAACAGTAAACCAGTACCTAACTACATCACGTTTACACACACACCTAAAGACACAATAAAGTCAAGATCTGACACCTTCAGGAGAGGTAGAGCAGTAATAATAATAAGAAAATAATGATGCAGAAAAGAAGTGTACAAGGTAACAACATGTTTGCACATTGGAAACAGACTGTGGTTTTACCTTTTTGACATCTTTAGCCTCAGGTGGCATATCTGGCATCTGTGTGGCTAGCATGGCAGCTCCCGGGAAGGTTTACTCCCACATGGCACACTGAAACACAAAAACAAACTATTCCCTTAACATATGCACCATGTAACAGCCTAATAGATCAGTGAAGTATTAACATTTGTGTCTGCTAACCTCTGCTTCCCGGTCAAAATAACATTTGACATTTAAGATGGATAAACAGGTAATGCAAGCTTGTGTACTCAGACACACATTCAAAGCATGTGACCGAGGAAATGCTTCTTCTTCCTCTCTGCTGCACCATATTTGCCACTGAGCTATCACTACATTTTCTATCATAAGACTGCACTCTGTGACATATCAGCAAATTCATTGTTTCACTGAGTAACCACTTTGTAAGTCATGTGAGCCACTGATTAAAGTTGTGCCTGCACGGAAGTAGTTACAAAGGCTACAGAAATAAGTTCCTCAAAAAAAACAGTCCTCAGAGAACTAATCACGGTCCACCACAGGCCACTCTGATTACCTGTCATTAACAGTCAGATAAGACAGATCTTGGACGAGGCCTAAGTCTCCATTAGGCCCTGCAATCCAGTTGATCACATTATTTTATCACCGGGACATCGTCTGAACAAGTCTAACACGCTGCTTGTACAGTGGGTTAGACTTCTCTGTGGTGACCTATGAGGGGTTTTAATGCAGCCGAATTCATCACATAGCTGCTTTCATTTGTATAATCTTCAGTTTTTCTTGTAAGACAACTGAACGTTAAATTGTGATTTAATTGCGGCCAGTCAAAGCTAAATGTTGACCCGTATTCACACTGAACAGTATGCAGTGCGGTGACAAAACACTTATTTTATATTATTATTATTTTAGGACGTGGTCTGGGAACATCTACTTTACTGCAGCTAGTTGACAAAATATCAGCTGTGTATTCGGCTTTATTTGCCTTTAAAAATGTGAAAGTTAGACGTTGTCTCACCTTTACAACTTGAAGACACTGACAAAACGTGTAGCTGATACATGCTAACAAACAGCAGGTAGATAATGCGCCGAAGTGCAAGAAACATTACAATCAATGTGTTGGTATGTTGTGAAAGTTTAACTTTCTGACTAAGTTAAATTACTGCATGAACTGGCAGCAAGTCTCCGGTTTTAAGGTTAGCTTCTGATGTGGGTGACAGCGGGAACTCGAGATTAACCGTTAAACCGAAACGAATTTATATTGTACCCGAAAATGGAAGCAAACCGTGTGAAACACAACTTATGACAACATTTATGGTGTTAGGACACGATAATAATTTAGATTGAATGTGGTCTCAGCAACGAACGTTAACTAGCAACGAGAGAGAGCTAGCTTCTTACCCAAACAAGTTGGCTAACTTGCCATTACGGTCCAAACGTGAATCATCTGTAAATTATTGTAAACTCATGAGGATGTTTACTAAAAGCAGGTCAGTCCACACAGTCACTCTCCATCGTTTCTGTTACAATATCCCCCAAAAAACGCCGAGAAACGAGCGCTAACTAAGTTTGTTTCCTCCAGACGCTCTGCTGTCACCGTTCAGCTGAGCCCCAATGCATCATGGGAACGACACCATGCCTGAGATGCCTTCATGTTCTCACCGAAAAGATGTAAAAGTGAGATCCCACAACAAAAGCGTACAACATCAACGACATTTTTTACGAAAAACAAAAAATATATATTGTGCACATCTTTGGTATTTTGTTAAACAATCATGTATCACAACGTAGCTAACAACACAGACATAAAATACCACTGTCACCGTGAGAAGTGCTATATTATTTTATTTTTTTTAAAACAAGATACCTAGGCACAGTGATATGAAAGGTATTCAAACCACTGAGTTAAAGTAAAAGCACCACACTAGAAAAATACTCAATTAGACGCCAAAAAGAATGCATTGAGAGTTTTCCTTAATATATCTATACACAGAATTATGCAGAAAGATAACTGCACAAATAACTATTCACATGTGTACACACGACTCAATCAGGAACCACTATTTATAAACTGTATATATACAGTATTTCCTCATACCAACGTAGAGGAATTTGTAAAGTAACTGTAAGCAAGCTGCAGGAACATCACATTAACTGTAACAGTGAGTGGCAGCAGCTACAGTGGTTCACGATAGCTGTGGTTTACGAGTAACACCTAAATGCAGCTCAGCATGGGAGGCGTGCTGATGTTGTTGCTTCATCTGTTGACATGTGAGGACTTTCTGTTCCCTGTGCACACAACACATGTCAAGAAAAGATTGAATCACACCTCCAGAGACTGTAAACCGAGTCATTTCACCCCATTACCCCAAACGTATAAACTATTAAACAAACTAGCAGTGTTGGGGAGTAGTGGGTTATTTAACTAGTAGTTTAACCACATTTTGCAAAAGCTTGCTAGTAGTTAAACTACATTCATATTTCTACAGTGATAGTAGTTAGTTAGATAGTTAAATAATCTTTTTGATCTTAGTAATCGCTTCAGTAAACTTGAATATATTGGATGTCAATTAGTTATAAGAACTGACTATTGCTATTTATTCAAAAATTACACGTAAAAGTCCTTTATTCAACTGAAGTAAACATGTAAACAGGAAAGTGAAAGTATTCATTTTGCAGAACAGTGACCTCTGTCATTGACATTAATGGATGATTATTGCTGATCATTTTACTCTTACCGTTTGCTCAAGACAGAGTTAATTTTAATTTTAATCAGATGATCTTTTGTGAGTCACAAGACTTATGTTAAATGATCCTTTACTGTCTAAAGTAAAATACAAACAAAACAAAAAAAAAAGTCCTTGTAAAGAGTCGTGAAATTCAACTTGAAACTAGAAACCACAGCAACATCATAATAGCAACAACTATTATAACTGAATCACAGATTTATTTTTAAATTACAATTTACACGATTATTTAAACAGGTAGAGTCAGCAGCATATTTTTATTGTCAAGTAAGAAGTAAAGTACCTCACATTTGTGCTTTATCACAGTATTAAACAAAGTATAAATGAGCTTAATTACTTCTCACCACTGATCCAGTAACAAGAGTCTGGAAATAGGCTGAATTTAAAAAACAATATTTAATAATCAATATTGATTCAACATGGATTATAGCTGTGATTTTGATTCCTTTATAGGATCTGCGGCTGTGAGTGTGGGACAGTAGGTATAGGTAGGTCAGTGTTGGACACCGGGACTTTCCCCTGTCACAGCTACAATGTTCTGCCTGTTAGATTGGGAGATAAAGTCTGGGCATCACTTTCACTAGTAAATAGTTGAAATGACTGTTTGTACAATCCAAATTTCTTTCATGAGTTCATAGGAACTGTTTATACCCAGGAAACATGAGAGAAACTCCACCTTACTGTAGGTATTAATTATATCTTCTGTGCCTCTGAATGTCTGTGCAAGTGTTCAGTATTAAATAAAAAGGAGGACAGTGACTATAGGTCGGCAACAAAAAATACACTGAGATGTTTAAACTAGCTATAAACTCCACTATATGTTTCCTAATTGTTTGAATATAACCCATAAGAGTGAAATTAGGTTTATTGTAATCACTCCTGTGAAAATGAAAACTCCGTTTTGGGTGTACTGGTCCTTTAAAGATATTACAACTGGTAAATTGGAAGGAATGGATGGTTTGTTGTGTCTTTATTTTATAACTATGTAGCCCATAAATAATGTCGATTGGTGTCAAGTTCCCAAATACATGTAACAGAATATTACTCAAATACGGATGAATTTGGGACATTTTTTGGTAGATTACCAAGAAAACCACCTAAAATTCTAAAGATAATTTTTCTGAAGATAATTATTATTCATTATGGATTACTGCTGTATTTATATAAATAAAATATGTGACAAAGAAACACCTTGGCTTTCACCAAAGGAACACACCCTGTCTATTTTGGCACTTTATGACTACTTCATTCCGGTGAAAGCAGTTTGTGTAGCTAAACTGGGTGATGCGTCTTTATAAGCTGTGCGCGCTCCCGCGGACTCGTAATCATTGTGGTGGACACTCACTTTTTTGTCAGAGCGCGCACGCTGACCACTGTCCCTGAAAGCGCACACAACAGGCAAGTGGGCGTCAGAAACGGACCACGGACCGAAGGAAGAAGGTGAGCTGGTCTGACTCTGTGAACGGCACAGGTGCGTCTGCGTCATTTACCTGCGGAACAGACGCACAGAATGAGAGTCTGAACCATGGCTCCTGCTCAACGTACAGGACTTAAAGGACATGCTACTGAGGTGTTGGTGCCAGATACCAGAGGACACCTTCAGGGGTCTTGTGGAGACGACGCCTCGACAGGTGAGAGGGGGAGCTTCACCACAGGCAGGTGGTTTTAATGCGGCTGAGAACGATAAAATGAAAATAGCCCATACAACGATAATTTCATACAGTATCAGATGATGAAATAACCTGCAGGGAACCCCTCATCCATCCGTGTGAGGTCACTCCTCAGGACTGTGAGCTGGGATTTCCGTGTTGGAGAATGAAAATGAAACCGACGTCAGCGAGCGTCGCTGTCGTGTAAACTGACTTTCACTATCTCTGGGGAAACACTTTCCCGTCGTGGTGTTTCCCTTTCAGATGTTTTCTACGAGTGCAGCCACCGACCGAAGCTGCAGCCTTACAGCTGTAGTAAAAACTACTTAGTACTAATGATGGTGGTGACGACGAACAGAGACGCTTTTACGTCTGTGCCATCGCTCTGCGTGGTCTGCACTCTGCATCAAAATAAAAAATAAAACACACACACACACACACATGAATTGGCCTCAAACCCATAAATAAATGTTCAAACAACCCCAAGAAACTCGACACGGTGTGAATTTCACTCAGCAACTTATTAAAAAGTGGTGAACAATACTATTATAACTCCCGGAAAACGTCCCGACCAGTATGTGTGAGATAATAAATACTGATCTGTGTGTTATTATGTTGTGTTTGGAGTATTACGATCTGAGCTTTATTTTTATATTTATATGAATTTTACTCCATCGATCGGCGCCATATTTCATCTTTTCTGATATTAATAATGTGTGTAAACCATCAACTCAAAAGCGAAATGCGCAGCGTTAGGCCTAGCTTGGCTTTCCCCAGCTGTATGTCTGGAAACTGAAAAAGGTGCGCCTTTTTATAAAAGAGGCGCAGCAGGTCTGCTTCCATCACAGCTCCAGGAGACTTCGGAATTTGCGCTACACAAAGGCAATTTTTACCTTTTTAACAAAATGCTCACCAGGATTGTCTTTCTTTGCCTGTTCGTGGCTCTGTACGCCACAGGCTCCTCTCTAAGCTGCAGAGGGATGAAGGAGAACTTCAGGAAGTGCAGTAATAAGTCTTTGGTTCTAATTGAGACACTGGTGAGTTTGATTTTTAAACTTCGTTTTATAAAGTAATTTGTTCATCTTGGTTTTCTTCTTAATCTCAGTTTAATTTTAATCCATGTATCTCAACACAGGCCGATGGAGCCACCATCAGCACTGACAATGCTGAAAAGCCAGAAGAGGGTGATGACACTGTGGATGACTTCCCCAGAGAGCTGTACAATGATTCCTCCAAGGCTTCAGTAAGACATTCATTCAGCATGTGACCACACTGCATACTGGCAATCAATGCACAATATGATCAGTCAGTTGGAAATCATACTAATCTGTGATGTCTCTTCTTCTTCTTTCAGGTTCAGCATAAACTTGGGTTCACTGTTCAGGTTCTTGAGGAGGTGGTTGCCCTGTTTAAGCACGCCTCTGCTCCGTGGGACAAAATCACACTGGAGCACTTTCTTATCGCTGTAAATTGCCAGGCTGAAGCTCTTCACCCCTGTGTAAGTGTCAGCGTGGACGAACAAAGCCTCACTTTTCTCTCACATCTGAACATAAAGACATGAAATCAGGACTTTCTTACTGACGTCTGTTACTCAGAATCACGTTAAGTGATCATTTTTACTCTTTATTCTATTAGATCGGGAGCCACAGGATACCGCACAAGAAGCTGCACATGTATTTCAAGAGACTCTCACATCACGTCCTAGAGAAAATGGTAAGTTTATCTATCTGTCTATCTGTCTATCTATCTATCTATCTATCTATCTATCTATCTATCTATCTATCTATCTATCTATCTATCTATCTATCTGTCTGTCTATCTATCTATCTATCTATCTATCTATCTATCTATCTATCTATCTATCTATCTATCTATCTATCTATCTGATGATGATGCTCTATGTCTGCAGGGCCACAGTGCTGGATCCTGGGAGCTGATCAGGACTGAAATCAAAACTCATCTACAGAGAGTCGACCTGCTGCTTTCACCAATTCTCAACGCCAACTAAAATCTGTCAGCTCCTGTTCTCTTATTTATTTATCTATTAATTTATTGTCTATTATTTATTTATTTATTTATCTATGTGCAGTATTTATTATTTTTATTTTTCACTGTTTTTAAAACTTTGATGTTTGAAATTCCTGAACAAATGTTTTATATTTTAAACATGTCACCGTAAATAAAAATATTGTTTAGCAAATTAAAATATGTTTATTGTTTTACTTCCTGTTACATAAACACAACAGATGCACATTTTCTGCATTTACGGACAAACACAAAGGTCAAAAACATCAAAATCACAAAAAACATGCACATATTTAAATTACAGTAAATAACATTAAAATGATTTATAAGATATATGATGTAAATGTTTAAGATGTTTATGATGATGTCAGAACTATAACTCCTGTAGTTTATTTCACTTAGAAACAAAAGTTCACCTGCTGCCTTGAAAACACAACTGAACTAAACTTTAATCTGTAGTTTAATGTCATTTTATTGCTTTTGCAAATGTAAAACTAGCTGAGTTAGGTTCACTGGACTAACTGATGTTAAGTTAACTATTTTCTTTACAGTAAAATCAGTACAAAAATGACGCTGCGCCCAATAATATTGTTGTATTTTGTATGTCTGCAGGTAGACGCTGAATTAAACTAATCATTTAATGTTATTTTAATAATTATTGTTATTATTATGGAAAGAAAATAAGTTATATTTTATTCATGTATGCATCCTTCAAACGACAAAAACAAGAGTTTCTGAGGAGTTTAAACTCTTGAGCAATGCATGATGGGAAGTTTCTTTAAAAATTTATTTTTCTGAGTTGAGTGAGCGTTCAGCAGTTTTCAGCGTTGATTCAACTCTCAACAAGTTGAAAGAACTCAAGTCAGAACAACTCATGTTTAAAGTCTGAAATTTAAAAGTAGACATTTTAAGTTGAATGAAAAACTTGGAATTAGTAAAATTACCATATTAACATGAAATTAACAAGGAAAAGTTAGATGATTTCACTAAAGTCCTGCACATTGTTTTTTTTATACAACATTTATCAAATGTTTCCTCTTTTTAAGAGATAAATTAAATGAGACAGAATAATTATGTGACTGACAGTGAACTAAATAAATAATCTGATCATTTATGTGAGGTTAAGACAACAGAAAATCCATAAATAAATCTGTAGTCTGGTGTCGTGAAGCCAAAGTGGTGATGAGAGCAAGAGGTGCAGAGAGAATACAGGACAGCAGGAGGCGCTGTAACACAGACGGAGGCTGATATGGTGTGATCCCATTTATGTGCCTTTAATCAGAAGTAGTACTGTAACAAACAGAGGCAGGAACAGGTGGTGTGTTCTCTGCTGTACAGACACACAGCAGCGAGTCATTCAAATTCAACATTAACAAAGGCACAAAATTTACAGTTAACCACTGTAAAAACCAGCAGGTGTTGTTTTATCATTTTATTGGTTAAAACAAGTAAAAAAAAAACAACTTTACATTTTCAATTTCAATGCACAGTTGAAAAATAAATTAGTAAGTACATCAGCATAAAGACTAAACACAAGGATGAGTTCATAAATACATGAATGAATAACCTGTGAATACTGATTGTACAGAGACTTTCAAGTTATCAATAAATACAGTAAATAAATAAGTAATAAATTAATAATCAGACCAATAAATAAATAAACTCTATTAATCCAAGTTGACAGATTTTAGTTGGCGGTGAGAACAGATGAGACCAGCTGGTCGACTCTCTGTAGATGGGTTTTGATTTCAGTCCTGATCAGCTCCCAGGATCCAGCACCGTGGCCCTGCAGACATAGAGCATCATCATCAGATAGATAGATAGATAGATAGATAGATAGATAGATAGATAGATAGA